>JAODAL010015874.1:0-82432 GCA_025379985.1 Phyllomedusa bahiana
TTTTAAAGTTGACATTAGACACGACCAGAGGAGCTGACAGGTGCTGATCTGGCCACGCTTGCGTGTTTGCATATCTTATCTGATGACAGGGAACATGAAGGAGCCTGATGGGGACTGTGGAGAAAGATCCGTTTCTTTTGTATAGAAAATCCACTGTTTGTAATGTCATTATTTGAGTACACATTCCACACACTCCCTGCTTCCTGGCTCTATCTCAGCCCCCCCCCCCCCTCCCTCTCCTCTGTGAGGCTGCCTCTTTGTTTATCTTTTCTTCTAAGCAGACAAACTCACTTCGTGGCAAAACCCTTTTAAAGGCAAGTTGATTTTTCTTTCTCTATTTTAGCCTCTGCCCACCTTTCTGAGAGTTTATTTTAAGGAATTGGAAAACCCCTATATCTGATTTTGCGGATCGAAATTAATATGGCAACAGTAAATTAACATAGCTTTTGTTTTACTACTTAAAAAATAAAAATCATATTCTGAAGCCCGAAACTGGATTATTGTTCTGTCGACAGACCTTGGTGAAAGTTTGTCTTTTTTGCTGGGCGAGTTGTAGATTTTGTTGAAATCACCAGGTCACCCAAAATCCTTCCTGAATTAACTGGTGACTAGTGGGAACCGCTTATGTCCAGGGTCGGGATGATGAATAGGCAAAGGTAGGCGATCGCCTAAAGCGCCATTTAATTCCAAGTAGAAAAAGGGACTTATGGAGGTACGGAGTGGGCTGAATTTTCCATTGGAGGGCGCTATGTTGCCTTATTTGCCTGGGGCATCAGAATATCTTATCCCAGTCCTGCTTGTATCAACTTGCGGATCACGATATGACCAAATCTTATGAGCAGTGAAAGGGATTTAGGGGATGACAAAGTGATTTTCCCACATGACGTCATGGCCAAAGACTTCACATAATCCTTGCATAATGAATGTGGCAAAAGTAACCTGCATACAATTCACGGCCAAATACTACCCTGAAATTTGGGGCCTATTTACCTACCTAACTGGGGCTTACATACCTGGTTCCTTCCTGAGCAGGCCCGTTGGGGTCCAGGCCGCAGCGTCGGCTAGGAGAGCCCACCGGGGAAGCCGTTGTTTTCCCCCTAGCGGGTCCTGAGTGCTGGCGCAGCTACAGGGGCCGCATCGGTCGTACACGCGACCGGAACCCTGTGCCAGGGGGCCCCCTCGCCACACGGCTGCATGGCTGGGTCACAGACCCAGCCATGCAGCGATCACGGATGTCGCCTGTACCGCGTGGTGCAGACAGCGGCCGAGGCAGAAGAGCCAGGATCTTCTGATCCCGGCCGTTCAGCCCCCAGGAGTCCACGGGGCAGGCGCGCGATGTGATGACGTCATAGTGCCCCTGCTCCGCAGCCCGCACTTGGCTGCCAGTGGCCGCTCCGGACGAGGAGAGAAGAGGGAACGTAGGTAAGTATAATTTTTATATATATATTTTTTTTAATTAATTACTGGCCCCATTACCTGGCCCTGGCCCCATTACCTGGCTAAATTGCCCTGACCCTATAATCTGGCTAACTGGCCCTGGCCCCATTATCTGGTTAACTGGCTCTGACCCTATTACCTGGCTAACTGGCCCTATTACCTGGCTAACTGGCCCTGGTCCCATTACTTGGCTAACTGGCCCTGGCCCCTTTACCTAGCTAACTGGCCCTGACCCCATTACCTGGCTAACTGGTACTGGCCCTATTACCTGGCTAACTAGCCCTGGCCTTATTACCTGGCTAACTGGCCCTGGCCCCATTACCTGGCTAACTGGCCCCATTCCCTGGCAAACTGGCCCTGGCCCCATTACCTGGCTAACTGGCCCTGGCCCCATTACCTGGCTAACTGGCCCTATTACCTGGCTAACTGGCCCTGGCCCCATTACCTGGCTAACTGGCCCTGGCCCCATTACCTGGCTAACTGGCCCTGGCCCTATTACCTGGCTAACTGGCCCTGGCCCTATTACCTGGCTAACTGGCCCCATTCCCTGGCAAACTGGCCCTGGCCCCATTACCTGGCTAACTGGCCCTTGCCCCATAAACTAGCTAACTGGCCCGAGTAACTGTCCCGGGCCCTAGTACCTGTCTAACTGGTCCGGGCCCCATTACCTGGCTAACTGGCCCTGGCCCTATTACCTGGTTAACTGGCCCTATTACCTGTCTAACTGGCCCTGGCCTCATTACCTGGCTAACTGGCCCTGGCCCTATTACCTGTTTAACTGGCCCTATTACCTGGCTAACTGGCCCTATTACCTGGCTAATTACTGGCCCTGGCCCTATTACCTGGCTAATTACTGAAGGCAGCCCTAGCTACCTGGCTAGTTACTGGGGTCAGCCCTAGCCACCTGGATAGTTACTGAGGGCAGCCCAAGCTACCTGGCTAGATACTGGGGGCAGCCCTAGCTACCTTGCTAGTTAATTGGGGCAGCCCCAGCTACCTGGCTAATTACTGGGGGCAGCCCCAGCTACCTGGCTAATTACTGGGGGCAGCCCTAGCTACCCGGCTAGTTTCTGGGGGCAGCCCTATCCAACTGGCTAGTTACATGGAGCAGTCCCAGGTACCTGGCTTGTTACTGGGGGAAGCCCTAGCTACCTGGCTAATTACTGGGGGCAGCCCTAGCTACCTGGCTAGTTACTGGGGGCAGCCCTAGCTACCTGGCTAGTTACTGGGGGCAGCCCTAGCTACCTGGCTAGTTACTTGGGGCAGCCCTAGCTACCTGGCTAGTTACTTGGGGCAGCCCAAGCTACCTGGCTAATTACTGGGGTTAGCCCCAGCTACCTGCCTTATTACTGGGGGCAGCCCTATCTACCTGGCTAGTTACTTGGGGCAGCCCCAGCTACCTGGCTAGTTGCTGGAGGCAGCCCTATCTACCTGGCTAGTTACTTGGGGCAGCCCCAGCTATCTGGCTAATTACCGGGGTAGGCCGTGTCTACTTACCAAATTAATGGAGGAAGGCCTTGTTTACCTACCTAATTAACGTCTACCTATTTACATGCCCCTTAACTCACATTTTTTAATTTCTAATCCTTAGGGTCTAGCATACGCTGTTTGGGGTACAATTACTGTGTAGGGCACCAAAAGGGGCACTATTACTATTTGGGGCTCTATGGATAGGGAGTTTGTACAGAGTTGGGAATTGATAGGAAAGTGCTGGAAAAGAGAGGAGTCTAAGACATATTTGTGGTAAATTCTACAGTGACGAGTAGTGAACGGGAGAAGAAGACATTGCATGCTGTACTGGACAGAGAAAAAAATGGAAGGGAACGACTCATCAGGGAAGACATCATGGAGGTTTGGGTCAGATGGAGAAGAAAAGGAGAAGAGAACAACTCCCATCAGAGATGACGTCTCCTGTGAGTCCCTGATGTCAGGGGTAATTTTACTTCTGTGTTGAATCAGTGCTGTATTAATGTGATGGTGACCTGATTACTGGTGATCTGATTGGTGGTGTTGTAGGTTATATTGGTGCTTGTATAGAGGCAGTGTAGGCTTGTCCCTGATTGTAAAGCAAATGCACACTTGACTCTGTGATGAGGGGTTTCTCTGCACCACATTTTCTTTCCTGCTTGTGTTTAGGTGCTTTCACACAGTACATTTCTGCACAAAAAACGCACCAAAAAACGTTTAACTGCTCAGCCTCTCTGCGCAAAAATACACCAAAAACACATAAAAAATGCACCCAAAACGCTCCGTGTGAAAGCACCTTTATAGTGTAGTTTATTTTAGAAAGTGGCGAGGTGCGAGAACAAGGGAAATTTTTTAAGCGGATATTGTATGTGGGCTGGTGGGGGCTTTGTGCCAGGGCTGCTTTTTATTCCCAGTCCGGCCCTGTTCCTGAGGCTTACCAACCTTCCTTCCTGGGGCCTCGCAACCTCCCTTTCTGGAGCCTACAAACCTACCTAACTCGGGCATACCAACCTACCTGGGGCCTACAAACCTCCCTTCCTGAGGCCTACTTACCTACCTGGGCCTTACCAACCTACTTAGGGCCTTGATCTTTTACCTACCTGAGGCCATTCGTACTTACTTCCTAGAAGCCTCTACCTACCTAGCTGGTGACATGATTCTGAGGAGTACAGGCCAAACCTGTAGTACTCTGTTTCTCCCCACCCACCTAGAAGACTGTGCCTTTAAGGTATGGCCTGTACCTGCTCTCCCACCCCTGCAAAGTTTGTACATAGGTGTAGGAAAGTGAGGGAGGTGTTGGAAATGTGAGAATTCTAAGATATTTGTGTCCAAATTTGCAGGGACAAGTGGTGGCCGGGAGAAGTCATCATGGCGGGCTGGACAGGATGCAAAAGAAAAGGGGAATGTGAACGACTCATCAGAGAAGAAGTTACCTGTGAGTCCCTGGATGTAACTGCACAATAATCACTTATATGTCTGCAGAGCCTGTGTACAACTGGTACCTACCACTATATGGTCATTTTAAGGGGGTAATATACAGTCTGCAGAGCCTATGTACAATGGTATCTACCGCTATATGGTCTAAGTATGGAGGTAATACACGGTCTGTTGAGCCTGTGTACACTGGTATCTACCACTATATGGGCACTGTATGGAAGTGATATACAATCTGCAAAGCCCGTGTGCACTGGTATCTACCACTATATGGTCACTGTATGGTGGTAATATATGGTATGTAGAGCCTGGGTACTCTAGTATAGTCTAGCTGAGGGGGCTGAGGGGGTAATATACAGTCTGCAGAGCATATGTACACTGGTATCTACCACTATATGGTCACTGTATGCAGGTAATATACAGTCTGCAGAGCATATGTACACTGGTATCTACCACTATATGGTCACTGTATGGCGAACATACAGTCTGCAGAGCCTGTGTACACTGGTTGCTACCACTATATGGTCACTGTATGGAGGTTATATACAGTCTGCAGAGCCCGTGTGTATTGGTATCTACCACTACTTGCTCACTGTATGATGGTAATATACAGTATACAGAGTCTGTGTACACTGGTATCTACCACTTTATGGTCACTGTATGGGGGTAATATTGGTCTTTGCATACTGATCTTTATTCAGTAATAGTAATAAATTACGTCACACCAGGACATGCCTCTAACCACACCCCACCAAACAAAATCATGCCCGCACCTCCAGCAGACCAGCGCCAACACAACAGCGGCGCCACTAGGGTCTGTAAAAATGTATTTATATAAAGTAATGTACAGTATATACAGAAATACATACAAATAGCTTTAGGGCTCGTTCACACGGCGTATTTTGTGACTGATTTCAGCCGTATTGAGCGCCGTATTTGCGCTCCAACACGGCTGAAATCAGTCCCAGGCATTACGGTAATCCACAGTTCTCATAGAGAACTATGGATTATGTCTCCTCTCCCCGCTTGGCAAATCCGCCGCGGGGGAAGAAAGTGACATGCACATTATTTACGGCGTGTACAGGCAGTGAATAATGACTGTCTATGGGGCTGGCGAGTAGCCGGCCCCCTGCCCCCGCTGCACGGCAGCCTGCGTAATTGCGGGGCGAAATCCGTCCCCGCAATTCTGTCGGCAATAAGCCGTGTGAACATTGCCTTAAGACACATAATACTGCTGTACAAGGAGCAAATATCCCCGTACTGTTACTGACCAAACAGAGACTAATATTATCAAAGATAATACAAAGATCAAATAATACTGTCACATCATGACCCTATATCACCATCACGTAGTGACTGAATAATATCATAACACCATGAGCACATATCACCACCACATAGTGACTGACTAATACAGCCATACTGATCCTGAATATAAACCATTACACTACTACCAATATTCCTGAAATACAGTGACTATATGGTGATGCTTTACGGATGGGTCCTATATTCAGTATTCTGGTGGTTTAGATGCTAATGAGAATAATGAAGCTTTGTCTCCATTCCAGATGATAGCTATTTCCTTAGTGAGTATAATATGTGCCATCTGTACACAAAAACTCTATTTGATACATGTGAAGTTGACATTTGATTCTTAAATGATTTGTATGTTACTTCTTGGGACATGTTCTGAGTGGCAATCATACCCTAAGTTTTTGTGTTTTAGGTCTGGAGTGGACACCATACTCCCCTGGCCTGTATTTATAAAGACATTTTTTGTAGTATGTTTATATATTGTAGTGTACTTCTAAATTTTTCCCTATATTTGTCCCCTGAGGAGATGTACATGGGGCATTGCAACATGTTGGGACATTGTTATATATAAAGCTATATTTTAGATACATGATTTTGTGATGTTTCTAAATACATTTAAAAGCCCCCTAATGACCTAAAAAAATAAAAGGACATTTAAAAAAACCGATGCCAACAAAAAGTAGAGGTATGGTACATGTTAATAATTTTATATTTTGTTTGATATGACTTTCTTAGAGTCCGTCTACATGACAAGTATTTACAGGTGGATTTTTATGCAGATTCGGGTTTAAAAAAAATGTAAAAATCCAATTGGAAAAGCATCCCCATAACCGCTGTTTTTACAAAAAAAACTTGGAGCATGTATATTCTTTCCGCTGTATTTTAGGTAAAAAAAAAAAAATGCGTCCCAAAACATCTCAGATTCACATCCAAAACCCAGAGAGAGGAATTGGACTCGCAATCTGATTGTAAATCCGGTGGAAAAGAAACAACCTGATATCCATTTTAAAAACCATGTCAAAATACTCGTCGGACAACACGTGTTTAGGATTCAGAATTTCACCAGTTTATTGGCATTTGTCATGTGGACATAGCCTTACATGCAGAAACTTTAAAAATGGCAAATTTTTTCCTCAATTTTCAAATTTTTATATTTTTCACAAATGAACAAGGATTGTATCAACCAAAATTAATTAGTAACTTAAAACAATCTAAAAACCACATGGATCGGTAAAAGCATTGAAAAGTTATTTTTAGAAAATTGACAAATGTCAGATTTTAAAAAAATGGGGTTTGGTCCTGAAGTACAAAACAAGACCTTAAGGACATGTCCCCAAGGGTTTTCGGCCGGTTTGCGGTTTTTTTCAGACCGCCTGAAAAACCGGCCGAAAATGAGCACAATTGTGCTCTATGGAAAACCCGTGCAGCAGTCCCCACTGCACGGGTTTTCCGTCCAGCAGTTTTTCCGCCCGCGGTCCGGCCACAAAACATTGTGCAAGCACAATCTTCTGTCCGGTTTCCGGACAGAATCTATGCTTTTCAATGTGAAGGGGGAGGGCTTTTCTCCGCTCATCGCAGAGAAAAGCTGTCCCCGCCGCGGCCGTGGGGACGGCCGCAAAACAGGACAGATCCTGGCCGGCAAACCGGACGGTATTTGTCGTGGGAACACACTCTAAAGGTTAAAAAAAAAAACCTGTAAGCTGTTTATTGTCACATCTTACTGACATCTGTTGTATGGTTGCCTTATGCTGTCTGTAAAGGTGGGTTCACATGTTCAGCTTTTTAGATGCAGTTTTTGAATCCAAAACCAGGAATGTCTCATAATTGGCCACATAACAAGGAAAGACTGAGACTTCTCAGGTTTTCACTCCATTCCTGGTTTTGGCTTCAAAAATTGCATCCAAAAAGCTGAATGTGTAAACCCACCCTAAGGGTGTATGAAATGGTCTCTTAGGCCATGTTCACACGGCTTATTCTGGGACATAATTCAGTCCGTAATTACGTGCCGAAGTGCGCCAATTACGGCTGGAATACGTCCCAGTAACTACGGTAATGCACAGTTCTCATAGAGAAAACTATGCATTACGTCTCCTCTCCCGGCTCGGCGAATATGCCGAGGGGGGGAGATAATTGACAGGTCACTTTCTAGCGGCGTATACGCGCCGCTAGCAATGACTGTCTATGGGCCGGCGAAGTGCCGCCCCCCCCGCTCGCTTCCCCGCTCCAGCCCCGCCCCCGGCCACACGGCGTAATTGCAGGGCGGAATTACGCCCCGCAGTTAAGCCGTGTGAACATAGCCTTAGGCTGAGCCTTCTACATACAGTGCTAGTGTCAGCTGATAATTACAGCTGACACCTGCCTTCATCAACCAGGACTGCAGACAACTCTGATCCAGGCTGTTTATTCACTTAGACACCTTGTGACTCTAGCCTGATACTTTTATTTTCAATTGTTTATACTGCTAGTACATTACATGGAACTTTCATCACTCACAATCTATTTCCCGAGATCAGACACAAATATTAGGGCCATTTAAAGGGGTTATTTATAGTGTTATATTATTTACTTATTATGTATAGCACAGGAGGTACAATTTTCTAGCATACATGTATTAAAAATTCTGCTCTGTATCTCTTTTATACCAGTGCAGTACGCAGGACTGGGACAAGATATTCTGGTGCCCTAGGCAAAGAAGAAATATGGCTCTTTCCCCAATGAAATATTCATCCCACTCCATACCTCCTTGCGCCCCTTAGGGTATTTTCACACACTTTTGGATCTGATTTTGGATCCGTGTTGAATCCGAAAATAGCAACCCAAAACGTCACGTCAATCGGATCCTAAACAGATCCAACACGTATCCAACACGCAGCTGCATGTTTGGGTTCAGTAGAATCGCACCCAATCATTTTAACCCCTTACCGCCGGAGCCAGTTTTGGCCTCTCTGACAGAGCCCCATTTTTGAAATCTGTCATGTGTCACTTTATGTGAGAATAACTTTTTGACACTTTAACCTATCCATGTGATTCAGAGATTGTTTTCTCGGGACACATTGTGCTTTAAGATAGTAAGAAATTTTGGTCCAAAAAATGCTTGTTTATTTGTGAAAAATATCAAAGTATCGTGAAAAATTTGAAAAATGTACCAATTTCAAACTTCAAAAATTTCTGCATGTAAGACAGATAGATATTCCACTCAAAATAGTTTATAACTAGCATCTACCATATGTCTGCTGTAGTTTGGCATAATTTTTTTAAATGTCTTTTTTTTTTTTTACGACATTAGGGGGCTTAGAAATTTAGTAGTAATTTTCAAATTTTCAAGAAAATTTGCAATATACATTTTTTAGGGACCCGTCTAGTTCTAACGTGACTTTGATTGACCTGTATGTTAGATACCCCCATAAATGACCTCATCTAAGAAACTACACCCCTTAAAGTATTCAAAACAGCATTTAGGAAGTTTATTAACCCATTAGGTGTTTCACAGGAATTAAAGCAAAGTGGAAGTGAAATTTCAAAATTTCACTTTTTTTGCAGATTTTCAATTTTTATACATTATTCACAAGAATACGGTAAATGTGATCAGGGAAATGCAACTTAATATTGATTTCCCAGATTCTGGCATTTTCAGAGATATCCCATATGTGGCCCTAGTGCACTATTTGGCTCAACCACAAGCCCCAGAATAGGAGGAGCACCTACTGGACTCTGGGATCTCATTTTCATTACTATTTTATTTAGGCGACATTCCAGTTTTGCGGACACCCTAAGGTGCTAAAACTTAATATATGACCCTAAAAAGACCCCATTTTGGAATCTACACCCCTTAAGGAATATATACAGGGGTGTAGTGAGTATATCGACCCCACAAGTGTTTCACAAAATTTTTTAGCGTTAGGCTGTGAAAATGAAATAAATTTTTTTTTCCAATAATCTGTAATTTTAGCTGAAAATGTTTAATTTTTACAAGGAATCCTGGTAAAAAAAGGACCCAAAACTTTGTTACGCAATTTCTTCCAAGTTCGGCAATACCCTACATGTGGGTGTAAACTGCTGTTTGGGCGCATGGCAGGGCGTATAAGGGAGGGAGTGTTAGGCCATGTTCACACGGCTTAAAATGGGCCATATTTCGGTCCGTAATTACGCGCCGAAGTGCGCCAATTACGGGCCGAAAACGGCCCATTCATTACGGTAATTCACAGTTCTCATAGAGAACTATGGATTATGTCTCCTCTCCCTGCTCGCACAATACGGCTTCGCCGGGCGGGGAGATAATTGACATGTGAATTACTAGCGGCGTATACGTACCGCTGGTAATATAAGTCTATGGGCCGGCGAAGTGCCGGCTCCCTGCTCAGTCCCCCGCTCCCGCCCCGCGTCACAGGGCGTAATTGCGGGGCGTAATTACGCCATGCAAATACACCGTGTGAACATAGCCTTACTTGGCTTTTGGAACGCAGATTTTGGTGGGGCCATGTCGCATTTAAAAAGCCCCCAAAGTACCAGAACAGGTGAAACCTTCCAGAAGCCACCCCATTTTGGATTCAGCACGCCTCATAGATCTCATCTAGGGGTGTATTGTGCATTTAGGGTGCACAGGTGTTCCAATTTTTTTTTTTTTGCATTGGGCTATAAAAATGAGGGGAAAACGCAATTCCACCATTGTTTTTTGGGCTTCAATTTTACAGCGTTCGCCGTGCAGTATAAATGACAGGATATCTATACTATGGTGGTCGGTACAATTGCAATGATATATGATTTTATATATTTTTTTTATGTTTTATTACTTTTTACACAATAGAAATAGGTCTGTAAAAAAATTGCGATTTTTATGTTGTCCTGTTCTGATAGCCTTAACATTTTCAGTTTTCTGTATACGGAGCTGATTATGGGCTTGTTTTTTTGTGGGATGAGTTGACGTTTTTATTAGTACCAATATGGGGGGCATATGCCGCTTTGATCACTTTTTATTAAGGTTTTTGTGAGGCATTTTGAACAAAATACAACATTCCTGGTAGTGTTTTTTATTTTTATTTTTTACAGCGGTCACCGTGCAGTATAGCTGACATGTTAGTATTACTCAGCAGGTCGATACGATTACAGCGATACCCAATTTGTATTTTTTTTAATGTTTTACTGCTTTTACACAATAAAAACACTTTTATTCAAAAAGGAAAACACGTTTTTGCATCGCCATAGTCTGAGAGCCATAACTTTTTTATTTTTCTGTGTACGGAGCTGTGTAGGGGCTTGTTTTTTGCGGGATGAGTTGACGTTTTTTATTGATATTGTTTTTTTGGGGGAAAAGACTTATTGATCAGTTTTAAATACGTTTTTTGGAAGGCAGGGTGAAGAAAATACTGCAATCCTAGTAGTGTTTTTTATTTTTAACAGCGCTCACCGTGCAGTATCCATGACCAGTTAGCTTTACTCTCTGGGTCGATAGTATTACGGCGATACCCTATTTATATTTTTTTTTTAATTTTGTAAGAACTTTAAAAAAAAAAAAAAGTGTTTTTATTGTGTTAAATAATATTTATGCATCGCTGTCTTCTGAGAGCCATAACTTTTTTACTTTTTCATATACAGAGACGTGTAAGGACCTTTGTTTTGCGGGATGAATTGACGTTTTAATTGGTACAACTTTGGCATTTATATGAGTTTTGATCGCTTTTTATTCAATTTTATGTGCTGCAGGATGTACAAAAATCGCAATTCTGTGACTGTTTTTTGTTTTTGTTTTTTACGGCGTTCACCGTATGGGTTAATTAATGTGACAGATTTATAGGGTAGGTCGTTACGCACGCGGCGATACCAAATATGGGTACTTTATTTATTTTTGATCTTTTTTGGGGTGATTGGAGTTTGTAAAGGGGAAAAGGGCAGTGTAGATGTTTTAATTTTATTTTTTGTGTTCGTGTTTTACTTTTTTTACTTTTTTTTTTACATTTCCCCAGCCCATAGACTATCATTACTAGCAGCGCGTATACGCCGCTGGTAATTCACATGTCACTTATCTCCCCCCGCGGCGGATTCGCCGAGCAGGGAGAGGAGATGTAATCCATAGTTCTCTATGAGAACTGTGGATTACCGTAATGACTGGGACATATTCCAGCCGTAATTCGCGCAGTACGGCGCGTAATTACGGACTGAAATACGTCCCATTTTAAGCCGTGTGAACATGGCCTAAATGTACGGGGCCGACAGCAAAACCAAAAACCGACTGCGCCAAAAATGAGGGTCCTGTCACGGTCCAGCCATGTCAAAATGCCATCGACCTAGCCGAAAAGTTAGGGAATGCGCACACAGCATGTTAAAACCACAAAGTGTGGTACGTATTTGGATAGATTTTTCTGAACTGCAAAAACGTACCCAATTGTTTCTATTGACTTTTAAATGCGTAAAACGGATCAAGCAGTGACATCACTTCTTTGTACAGATTCGTAAAGCGCAATACAATAACATATGTAAAATATGTATCGCCTGAACTGTATTTTACATTGAAATTAATGAAAACTGAATGGAACATTATTAAATACGTAATATGTACTCAAATATGTATTGTGTACTCAAATACGTATTTCACAAACGCCAAGTAAACATAACCTTAGACTATGTTTGTTTCATTTTTAGGCTATGTTCACACGACTTATTTTGGGACACATTTCGCCACGTATTGAGCGCGTACTGCGCTCTAATACGAGCGAAATGCGCCCTAATCATTACTGTAATCCACAGTTCTCTATTACATCTCCTCTCCCCACATATACAATACAATCGTATTGTAGGCGCGGGGAGTAATGGCAATCATGACAATCAATCCCCCCTCCCCGCGCGAGTCGGCGTGAGCTCCCGAACACCTGCCGTAATTGCGGGGTGTACTGTACACCCTGCAATTAGCCGTGTGAACATAGCCTTACAGAGCAGTATAAGAAAAGCTGAGCTCTGATTGGTTGCAACAAGGACAGTCTTACTGTTGGGGTATGTTCACACGGCTGGTATTTCAGCAGCCAGAACAGCCTCAAA
Source organism: Phyllomedusa bahiana (assembly GCA_025379985.1). Taxonomy (NCBI): domain Eukaryota; kingdom Metazoa; phylum Chordata; class Amphibia; order Anura; family Hylidae; genus Phyllomedusa; species Phyllomedusa bahiana. Next base: position 12,682 of record JAODAL010015874.1, read on the forward strand.
ACAGCATAAATCCTCGCCTGAAACACGCTCCTTCAGAAGAGGTTTTGATGAGGTTTGGTCATGGTTTTATCTTGACCAGCCTTCAACATTACAACTTTACTTCAGCGTTGGAAACACTTAAAGAATTGACATAACACTTCTTTTTCAGTGCCCAGAATAGCACCCAAAGAAGCATGGAAAACAGGCAACCACATCCAAAACCGCTTAATGTGAACTACAACGCGGTTTTGCATAGGAATTAATGAAAATAAACCTGGGACATTTAGGAAGCCTTTTGGATGCTATTTTGGGTGCAGAAACAGCGTCCAACTCAGTCGTGTGAACTTACCCTTAGAGAGTTTTCATAAATGAGGCCCTATGTTTCAGGCATACGTTTAGTGTGTACGCCGGGAAGGTTCCTGATGTATACAAAAAAAGCATTGATAGGATTAAGGGTATGTTCACATGGTGTATTAGGGCACGTACTGTACGCCAGGTGTTTTGGAAGCACGTGCTGATCAGGGCCCAGCCGGCCCCATTGACATGTATTGTCAGCGGCGCCTAAGTGCCACAAACAATTGACATGTCACTTCTCTTCTCAGGCGTCTGATACAATTGTATTGTACGTGCGGGGGGACAATGCGTAATACATAGTTCTCTATGAGAGCTTTGAATTACACTAAAACTACATACACGTTTTTGTGCAACTTGAAAAAGTGCAGCACCCTGCGTCTTTCATCTGTCACAAAAAATAAAAATAAAAAATGGATACATAACATAAAAAGTCATGAAACGGAAACTAAAGACATAGTGTGGCAATGCATCCAGTCACAGAAGTCAATGCATACATGAAAACACATATTTGGGCCCATGTTTTTATTTCAAAGCAGGTATGTCAGACTAGTGGATTTATGTGATGTTAAACTAGTCCAAATGGCCCTATGGAAGCCACAAGTGTGCCCTTTTGGCTACTGTTTGGCCAGTAAAGGTCTGTGTACTGCAAAAAAAATATAGAATAGCACAGGAGCCTACACTATTCTATATAATGGTAATATTTAAAAAGATGCATCAATGGGAACCTATGGGTGATGGACGTCATTCCTTGGCATCCGACAGAGGCATCTGTTTAGCGCATGTGGCCTGGCATCAGGGCCGTTTCTAGTGGAGGGCAATCGCCTGGGGTGCTGCAGCAATGCTTTTCAGAAGGGGCATCGCCTGCCTTGCGATCACTATCTGAATCTGCACAGCTGTTATAAAACGGCCTTGCAGAGTTAGTAACTGCACACTAAGGCCATGTTCACACGGCTTAAAATGGGCCATATTTCGGTCCGTAATTACGCGCCGAAGTGCGCCAATTACGGGCCGAAAATAGCCCATTCATTACGGTAATTCACAGATCTCATAGAGAACTATGGATTACGTCTCCTCTCCCTGCTCGGAGAATCCGCCGGGCGGGGAGATAATTCACCTGTCACTTTCTAGCGGCGTATACGCGCCGCTAGCAGTGATAGTCTATGGGCCGGCGAAGTGCCGGCCCCCTGCTTACTCCCCCGCTCCCGCCCCGCCTCCGTCCACACGGCGTAATTGCGGGGCGTAATTACGTCCCGCAATTAAGCCATGTGAACATAGCCTAAGGCTATGTTCCCACGGCTTAACTGCGGGGCGTAATTTCGCCCCGCAATTACGCCGTGTGGACGGGGGCGGGGCGGGAGAGTGAGCGGGGGGGCGGCACTTCGCCGGCCCATAGACAATCACTGCTAGCGACGCGTATACGCCGCTAGAAAGTGACGTGTCAATTATCTCCCAGCCGGGCGGGGAGAGGAGACGTAATCCATAGTTCTCTATGAGAACTGTGAATTACCGTAATGAATGGGCCGTTTCCGGACCGTAATTGGCGCACTTCGGCACTTTCACACAGCGCAGTTTTGGTGCAGTTTTAACTGCGCTCCAATTATCTATCTTTATTACCAGTAAGCTTTTTACACTTATCTAAACTGTTTGGAAAGTGAGTAATCAATTAGTGTGTTTGTATCTACAAGACTTCAAACACAGTAATTTATTACTTACTTGAAACACCTTTCTGAACAATTTAGACAATGGAAAGAAGCTTGCTGGTAATAAAGGAAGTTTAATTGGAGCACAGTTAAAACTGCACCAAAACTGCGCTGTGTGAAAGCACTCTAAGGCTAAGTTCACACGGTTAATTGCAGGGCATATAGTATGCTCCGCAATTACGCTGGGTGTTCGGGAGCTCGCGCATACTCCCGCGATGCGTGGCGGCTGGCAGCTCGCCGGCCACATAGACCTTCAATAGATGACATGACGCTTATTATGCCTCCGCTCCCCGCTCGTACAATACGCCACGCGGGGAGAGGAGGCATAATCCATAGTTCTCTTTGAGAACTGTGGATTACCATAATGACTGGGGCGCATTTCGCTTTTATTTGAGCGCAGTACGTCGCGAAATACGAACCGAAATGCGCCCCGATTTAACCTGTGTGAACATAGCCTAAGGGTATGTTCACATGACGTTTTGGATCTGTTTTTAGATGCGTGTTTGGATACGTGTTTCAGACCCTAAACAGTCATCTAGCAATGTATCTTTTCAATGGAAAACACACATCGGTGTTCAGAGGAGTGATCACATGTGTCTTTCTGATGCGTCTTTCGGATCCGTTCAAACAATTGTCATGTCAATCCTGTATCTGAACGATGCTGCAGACACGCTATTAAAAACTATTGGGTGCAATCCTGCTGCATCCAACACACATCCAAACATGCACCTGCGTGCTGGATGCGTTTTGGATGTGATTGACGCAGCACTTTTGGATGCGATCTTCAGATCCAAAAAACGTTGTGTGAACATACCCTAACTGTGCAGCTGCTTCTACAGGGATAAGGCAGGACGGTGTGTTGCAGTCCTTGCCTTCTCGAGCCCTCCGCGCCGGCCGTGTCTGTGGTCTGCTCCTCGCTCTCCGCGCCATGTCTTTGGTCTGCTCCGCGCTGCGTCTGTTGGTCTGCTCCTCGTCTCTCCGCGCCATGTCCTGTGGTCTGCTCCGCGCTGTGTCTGTGGTCTGCTCCTCGCTCTCCGCGCCATGTCTGTGGTCTGCTCCGCGCTGTGTCTGTGGTCTGCTCCTCGCTCTCCGCGCCATGTCTGTGGTCTGCTCCGCGCTGTCTGTGGTCTGCTCCTCGCTCTCTGCGCCATGTCTGTGGTCTGCTCGGCGCTGTGGTCTGTGGTCTGCTCCTCGCTCTCCGCGCCAGGGCTGTGGTCTGCTCCGCGCTGTGTCTGTGGTCTGCTCCTCGCTCTCCGCGCCATGTCTGTGGTCTGCTCCGCGCTGTGTCTGTGGTCTGCTCCTCGCTCTCCGCGCCATGTCTGTGGTCTGCTCCGCGCTGTGTCTGTGGTCTGCTCCTCCTCTCCCGCGCCATGTCTGGGGTCTGCTCCGCGCTGTGTCTGTGGTCTGCCCCTCGCTTCCGTGCCATGTCTGTGGTCTGCTCCGCGCTGTGTCTGTGGTCTGCTCCTCGCTCTCCGCGCCATGTCTGTGGTCTGCTCCGCGCTGTGTCTGTGGTCTGCTCCTCGCTCTCCGCGCCATGTCTGTGCTCTGCTCCGCGCGGTGTCCGTGGTCTGCTCCTCGCTCTCCGCGCCATGTCTGTGGTCTGCTCCGCGCTGTGTCCGTGGTCTGCTCCGAGCCCTCCGCTCTGGCCGGCCGTGTCTGTGGTCTGCTCCTCCCTCTCCGCGCCATGTCTGTGGTCTGCTCCGCGTTGTGTCTGTGGTCTGCTCCTCGCTCTCCGCGCCATGTCTGTGGTCTGCTCCGCGCTGTGTCTGTGGTCTGCTCCTCGCTCTCCGCGCCATGTCTGAGGTCATCTCCGCCCTCTGTCTGTGGTCTGCTCCTCGCTCTCCGCGCCATGTCTGTGGTCTGCTCCGCGCTGTCTGTGGTCTGCTCCATGCTCTCCGCGCCATGTCTGTGGTCTGCTCCGCGCTGTGTCTGTGGTCTGCTCCTCGCTCTCCGCGCCATGTCTGTGGTCTGCTCCGCGCTGTGTCTGTGGTCTGCTCCTCGCTCTCCGCGCCATGTCTGTGGTCTGCTCCGCGCTGTGTCTGTGGTCTGCTCCTCGCTCTCCGCGCCATGTCTGTGGTCTGCTCCGCGCTGTGTCTGTGGTCTGCTCCTCGCTCTCCGCGCCATGTCTGTGGTCTGCTCCGCGCTGTGTCCGTGGTCTGCTCCGATCCCTCCGCTCTGGCCGGCCGTGTCTGTGGTCTGCTTCATGCTCTCCGCGCCATGTCTTTGGTCTGCTCCGCGCTGTGTCTGTGGTCTGCTCCTCGCTCTCCGCGCCATGTCTGTGGTCTGCTCCTCCCTCTCCGCGCCATGTCTATGGTCTGCTCCGCGCTGTGTCTGTGGTCTGCTCCTCGCTCTCCGCGCTGTGTCTGTGGTCTGCTCCGCGCTGTGTCTGTGGTCTGCTCCTCGCTCTCCGCGCCATGTCTGTGGTCTGCTCCTCGCTCTCCGCGCCATGGCTGTGGTCTGCTCCGCGCAGTGTCGGTGGTCTGCTCCGAGCCCTCCGCGCTGGCCAGCCGTGTCCGTGGTCTGCTCCACACTCTCCGCTCCATGTCCGTGGTCTGCTCCGAGCCCTCCACGCCAGTCGGCCGTGTCCATGGTCTGCTCCGCTCTGTGTCTGTGGTCTGCTCCGAGCCCTCCGCACCAGTCGTCCGTGTTCGTGGTCTGCTCCGCGCCGTGTCTGTGGTCTGCTCCGCGCCGGCCCTGTCCGTGGTCTGCTCCGAGCCCTGCGCGCCGGCCAGTGGCGTAGCTACAGGGAGTGCGGAGTTAGCCCTGCAGCCTGAGGGGGCCCAAAAGCCCTCCTGCCACATAGGGAGAGACCAGTATTGTAAGTGGCACATGGTAGCTGGGGGGCCCATTTCACTTTCTGCACTAGGGCCCCATAGCTTCAAGTAACGCCTCGTTCACATGGCAGCTTTGGCCGCGGCCAAAACCTCGTCCTAACTTCGCCGCAAACTTGCGTCTCCCGACGCGGGTTTGCGGCTCGGGCGCTGGACGTGGTCGCGGCGTGGGTGGGGTGTGGTTTGGGGCGCGGCTTGTGGCGTGGGTTTGCCCCCATGCAAATTAATAGGCAGGGGGAAAACCATGCCGCCAACTGCGGCCCAGCTGCGCAGCAACTGCGGCGACACCGCGCGGCCGCCGCGCTGAGGACTCCCTGTCAAGAATTTACAGGAGAGTTCCCAAACACCCGCGGCATGTGAACAGTAACACGGTTTCCCATAGGAAACCATGTTACTAAACTGGGCGTGATTTGGACGAGGTTTTGGCCGTGGAAACCGCGTCGAAACCTGCGGCCAAATCCGTCATGTGAACATGCCCTTACGCCCTGTCCGTGGTCTGCTCCGAGCCCCCCGCGCCGGCCGTGTCCCTGGTCTGCTCCGAACCCCCCCGCGCCGGCCGTGTCCGTGGTCTGCTCCGAGCCGGCCGCACCTGTCCGTGTTGTCGTGGAGCCTCCAGGTATAACTATCGCTCCAGAATCACCCGGCACTGGCGCCCTGTCACCAGCAGATGGCGCAGCGGGCGCTGACATGAAGCGTGTGGTTACATAGGCTGTGCGCGGCGCATTACTGAGCTGCCCGTCGCTCTCCTCCCCGGTGCGGCGGCTCGGTTCTCAGCTCGGCTTCCGCTCTGCTTGTACTGAGAGCAGCGGAGGCAACTTGTGAAACTTTCCACAAAGTGTCCGCAGGAGGCGCGCTCCCTCCCGGCAGCTCTCCGCTCTTCCGGCTCCATGTGTTTGTTATGTCTACAGGACAGGAACCCTATAAGAGCGATCGCTGTCGGCCGCCTGGGCTCTTCATGTGCAGGGAGGGCAGGTCCGGGGCCTAGGACGTAACCCAGGCACATGGACAAGTCACTGTGGGACAAAGCAGGTGTGTATAGCGCGGAGCAGGCGCCTGAACCAGGGGGGCGCACACAACCCGGACGTGAGGGGAGATACGAGACCAGGATACACAGCTGATGTGTCACCGTGCGGGACTGTACGGCTGGGCTGTAATACACGACTATATAAGAGATTATAATGTGCGGCTGGGCTGTAATACACGACTATATATAAGAGATTATAATGTACGGCTGGGCTGTAATACACGACTATATATAAGAGATTATAATGTACGGCGGGACTGTAATACACGACTATATAAGAGATTATAATGTACGGCTGGGCTGTAATACACGACTATATAAGAGATTCTAATGTACGGCTGGGCTGTAATACACGACTATATAAGAGATTCTAATGTACGGCTGGGCTGTGATACACGACTAATAAAGATTCTAATGTACGGTCTGGGCTGTAATACACGACTATATAAGAGATTCTAATGTACGGCTGGGCTGCAATACACGACTATATAAGAGATTCTAATGTATCGGCGGGCTGTAAATACACGACTATATAAGAGATTCTATTGTACGGCTGGGCTGTAATACACGACTATATAAGAGATTCTAATGTACGGCTGGGCTGTAATACACGACTATATAAGAGATTCTAATGTACGGCTGGGCTGTAATACACGACTATATAAGAGATTCTAATGTACGGCTGGGCTGTAATACACGACTATATATAAGAGATTCTAATGTACGGCTGGGCTGTAATACACGACTATATAAGAGATTCTAATGTACGGCTGGGCTGTAATACACGACTATATAAGAGATTCTAATGTACGGCTGGGCTGTAATACACGACTATATAAGAGATTCTAATGTGCGGCTGGGCTGTAATACACGACTATATATAAGAGATTCTAATGTGCGGCTGGGCTGTAATACACGACTATATATAAGAGATTATAATGTGCGGCTGGGCTGTAATACACGACTATATATAAGAGATTATAATGTGCGGCTGGGCTGTAATACACGACTATATATAAGAAAATTATAATGTGCGGCTGGGCTGTAAAACACGACTATATAAAGAGAATTATAAAAGTACGGCTGGGCTGTAATACACGACTATATAAGAGATTATAATGTACGGCTGGGCTGTAATACACGACTATATATAAGAGATTATAATGTGCGGCTGGGCTGTAATACACGACTATATATAAGAGATTATAATGTACGGCTGGGCTGTAATACACGACTATATAAGAGATTATAATGTACGGCTGGGCTGTAATACACGACTATATAAGAGATTATAATGTACGGCTGGGCTGTAATACACGACTATATAAGAGATTATAATGTACGGCTGGGCTGTAATACACGACTATATAAGAGATTATAATGTACGGCTGGGCTGTAATACACGACTATATAAGAGATTATAATGTACGGCTGGGCTGTAATACACGACTATATAAGAGATTATAATGTACGGCTGGGCTGTAATACACGACTATATAAGAGATTATAATGTACGGCTGGGCTGTAATACACGACTATATAAGAGATTATAATGTACGGCTGGGCTGTAATACACGACTAAAAAAGAGATTATAATGTACGGCTGGGCTGTAATACACGACTATATAAGAGATTAAAATGTACGGCTGGGCTGTCATAGACGACTATATAAGAGATTATAATGTAACGGCTGGGCTGTAATACACGACTATATAAGAGATTATAATGTTTCGGCTGGGCTGTAATACACGACTATATAAGAGATTATAATGTACGACTGGGCTGTAATACACGACTATATAGAGATTATAATGTAAAGGCTGGGCTGTAATACACGACTATATAAGAGATTATAATGTACGGCTGGGCTGTAATACACGACTATATAAGAGATTATATTGTACGGCTGGGCTGTAATACACGACTATATAAGAGATTATATTGTACGGCTGGGCTGTAATACACGACTATATAAGAGATTATAATATACAGTTGATATGTCACTGTGCGAGAGATTATACGGCTGGGCTGTAATACATGACTTTAGATAAGAGATTATAATACACAGTTGATATCACTGTGCAGGAGACTATACAGCTGGGCTGTGATACACAATTTTATATAAAAGATTATAATATACAGCTATGTCATCCTTGACTTTATGAGAGTGATGTCACTGTACAAGAGATTATAATATACAGGTGGTCTGTAATACACTACTTTATATAAGAGATTATAATATACATCTTGTGTCACTATACTAGAGATTATAATATACAGCTGGTGTGTCACTATACTAGAGATTGTAATATACAGCTGGTGTGTCACTATACTAGAGATTATAATATATAGCTGGTGTGTCACTGTACAATAGATAATATACAGTTTATAATACATGCCTTTATATAATAGATTATAATGTACAGTTTATCTGTCACTACTCAGGGCTTTTTGTATGAGATTATGGTCTGACATCGAAGGCTTTATAGAAGAGATTATAATATCCAGCTGAGTTGTCATCCAGTAATTTATTGAAGTGACAGTGCTATAATATCCAGCTGATCCGTGCTGTCGTACGCAGCGTCATATAAGTGACAGTGCTATAATATCCAGCTGAAACGTGCTGTCGTACGCGCCCTCATATAAGTGACAGTGCTATAATATCCAGCTGATCTGTGCTGTCGTACGCAGCGTCATATAAGTGACAGTGCTATAAAATATCCAGCTGATCTGTGCTGTCGTAACGCAGCGTCATATAAGTGACAGTGCTATAATATCCAGCTGATCTGTGCTGTCGTACGCAGCGTCATATAAGTGATATCCAGCTGATCCGTGCTGTCGTACGCAGCGTCATATAAGTGACAGTGCTATAATATCCAGCTGATCTGTGCTGTCGTACGCAGCGTCATATAAGAGACAGTGCTATAATATACAGCTGATCTGTGCTGTCGTACACAGCGTCATATAAGTGACAGTGCTATAATATCCAACTGATCTGTGCTGTCGTACGCAGCGTCATATAAGTGACAGTGCTATAATTATCCAGCTGATCTTGTCTGTCCCGTACGCAGCGTCATATAAGTGACAGTGCTATAATATCCAGCTGATCTGTGCTGTCGTACGCAGCGTCATATAAGTGACAGTGCTATAATATCCAGCTGATCTGTGTGTCGTAACGCAGCGTCATATAAGTGACAAATGCTATATATCCAGTCTGATCTTTTGCTGTCGTACGCAGCGTCATATAAGTGACAGTGCTATAATATTCAGCTGATCTGTGCTGTCGTACACAGCGTCATAAAAAGTGACAGTGCTAATAATATCCAACTGATCTGTGCTGTCGTACGCAGCGTCATATAAGTGACAGTGCTATAATATCCAGCTGACCGAGCTGTCGTACGCAGCGTCATATAAGTGACAGTTTCTATAATATCCAGCTGATCCGTGCTGTCGTTCGCAGCGTCATATAAGTGACAGTGCTATAATATCCAGCTGATCTGTGCTGTCGTACGCACGTCATATAATGACAGTGCTATAATATCCAGCTGATCTGTGCTGTCGTACGCAGCGTCATATAAGTGACAGTGCTATAATATCCAGCCCGATCTGTGCTGTCGTACGCAGCGTCATATAAGTGACAGTGCTATAATATCCAGCTGATCTGTGCTGTCGTACGCAGCGTCATATAAGTGACAGTGCTATAATATCCAGCTGATCTGTGCTGTCGTACGCAGCGTCATATAAGTGACAGTGCTATAATATCCAGCTGATCTGTGCTGTCGTACGCAGCGTCATATAAGTGACAGTGCTATAATATCCAGCTGATCCGTGCTGTCGTACGCAGCGTCATATAAGTGACAGTGCTATAATATCCAGCTGATCCGTGCTGTCGGTACGCGCGTCATATAAGTGACAGTGCTATAATATCCAGCTGATCCGTGCTGTCGTACGCAGCGTCATATAAGTGACAGTGCTATAATATCCAGCTGATCTGTGCTGTCGTACGCAGCGTCATATAAGTGACAGTGCTATAATATCCAGCTGATCTGTGCTGTCGTACGCAGCGTCATATAAGTGACAGTGTTCTATAAAGCCGGCAGAGCAGCTGTAGATTATAACTTTGCCCCTTATATAAAGCTGTATTATAAACCACCATCTCTGATGAACAGCTGATCTGTCGTAGACTGACTTAGGGTGCTTTCACACAGTGCGGTTTTTTGGATGCGTTTTTTGTGCAACAATGTATATCATTAATTGCTGTGCCTTCCTGCACAAAAAACGCATCCAAAAACGCACCGTGTGAAAGCACCCTTATAGAAGCGTTTCTTACATACAGTCTGGAGAGATGGCACATGCTGCCCGCTGGAGGGTGTGTGACCTGAGCCCTCTTGGCCAGTGGGATGTGTGGTGAATTGCCCGGTATTAGTGACCCGGCTGGATGCGGTCATTGACCTACGCTGTGAGAAACCCAACCCTAGGTGTATGAGCTGTGACCGGCCCCCCCCTGTAATGTGCGCCCTTTAATGGCGGCTTCATGTGTTGCATTTTTTTTTTTTTTGGGGCCAGATTTTAGCTGGAAATGAACAGGGAAATGTATCACCCTGGAGTTTTATTTGCGGAATCTTTAGGTTTGTGGGGTTTCTTCCCAGGTGAAGCATGTGCAGGATGTGGCATTTTTTTCAAGCAGCTTTTGCCGTTTTTATTTTATTTTTCGTCACATTTTTGCACATAGATCACATGACTTGTGAGGGAGGGAACAATCGGGAGAAAAAAAATCTAAAACTACATGTACCTACATTATTTTTTGGGGGGGTGAAATGGCACAAAAACTGCTGGGGAGGGGGGGGGGACAAGAAACATGCAAGGCCTTTTCTGTGATTTTTTTTTTCTGCCAAAAAATTTCATACAAAATTCAAGTGTTAAAGGGATTTTCTTACTGTAATGTTAAAGGGGATGTATCGCTTCCTTACTTCGGCTCATTCACACTGCTCTGAGCTTCCCAGCTCTGTGAATGCAGGGGCGTTTCTTCCCCTCCCCGCTGGATGACATCGTCCCCCGTCACTGCTGGCCTGAGACCCCCTCCCCCCTCTGAGTCCACATATCACTGTGTCTCTCCCTATCAGTCTTATTTTATAAGAGCTGTATACATACCACAGGCTGCATTCAATCTAATCTGAGCACTGATCTCTCACAGCTGGAGATGTATTACAGCTTTCTAGAACGGCACAGATCTGCGTGTATGCAGGGAGAGTTAGGCACAGGGACAAACCGGTCATGCTTACTCATTGTACACTCCGCTGCAGTCAGTGTCGGCTAGGTGTGGAGACAGAAAATGCTACGGCCCCTAACTCCGAGTCATTCTGTACAGCCCGTGAATCGACCCAGGGGCTGTACAGAATGTAAATGAGCTCTCAGCTAGTGAAATGCAAGGAGGAGGGATTAGACCCACACTGGATATCAGTGTAAATAAAAACACAAGATAAGGGACACTGTGAGAACAAGGCCGCTTGGCGAATGACATCCACTTGCAAAGTGGCGTGATTTCACTGTCCCCTTATTCTGAAGCCCATTTAATGAACCGATAACACCACTTTAACATGTGGGGAAAGGTAAATGAAGACTAATACCAGATACATTGCTTTGTTGACTTTGCTTTGGTCAGAAGATACAATTTGAACTCCTCATAGAACGTACAAGTTTTTCTGGTTATCAATCGCCTCCTATCTGTCATCGCTCTAAACTGCTGTCACTGTCCATGGCGAGTCACCTCCTGCACAATCTTACCTCTAGCAACAGACTGTTTACTTCACCAAATAAGAAGCTTTTACTCTTTAGAGCTTTCTAGCTTTGCATAATACACTTTTTATAAACAGTCATGTCAGTATAACAAGAATAGCTGGGAACAGCAGAGCTAATCTGTCAATCACTGCTATAGACCCACCACAGCCTGGCCAGGAAGTGCGAGTCTAAAGCTGCTTTTGCTCTGTGAAACAACCCCTATATGGAAATCTAAAACAGTTATTTCAAAACAAAGAACCCCCCCTTTTCGTGCTCACCAGTTTAATACAATGCCGTCCCTCCAGTTCTCCTCAATGAGGTGCCTGTATACCCATGTTGCCCCACAACCAGTCGCTGGCATCAGCAGATTATGGCACAGGAGCACTATGCAGGTACGTCAGTGCTGACGCCAACTATAAAGCGTGGCGTGGAGGGTGGGAGCAGTAGTGGGGGGATGAAACCGCTGATTATAGGTTCTTTAGTACAGTTCATAGCAGTGAATAAAGAGTACATGATTATGGTAGAATGTACTTAAATAATTCCCATCTGTTGTGATTAAAGTGTCACTCTAATCGTGTGATCGATCTTCTGTTTGAGTGTGGGAAGCTACAACTACAGTTGCTGAGATAACCGTGTGACACCCAGTGAGTTGTGTGCAGCACCCTGTTCTAGAGAACTTGCTGTGTCTACACATTATGGGCCACATGCATGAACTGTGGCGTGTGAACGCCACATTTCATGCGCATAATAATGGGATAGAATGCGCCTGATTTATGAACCCGCTCTACAGTGGGTAATAATCGGCGCATTTTAGCGCTTGTACGACATTTCTGGCTCAGGTAAATCACTTTGAAAGTGATCTACCTGTTCCAGCTGTAATGCGTCTAGAAATGCCGTAGCAAAGCAATAAATCTATAGCTTCTTACGGTTCTAGTGCTCCCTGCTTCCCGCACACCCCCCAGGATCTATGTAATGCACCTGATAATGGCGTGCAGGCCATTTAAACCCCTTAACGACCGCACACCATCTTTTGATGTCGACTGGTGTGGGTTGTTCATCTACAGCGACTTCTTTTGCCATCGCTATAGACTTAGGGGTTTGCAGCGCCCGGGCGCCGTAACTGCGTTGGGATCGGGACTGTACTACACAGCCCTGATCCCAGAGCATCTCCTGCGAGCACCGGGGAGCGGAGGAAACCTCCACAACTCGATGCTTTAACCCTTTGATTTCGGCGGTGCGTTACCGCAGCGCAATCAAAGGGTTCCTCTGCTCTGTCGGGTGATCGGAACACCCGGTGACCCGACAGAGCTCAGAGAATGGCTGCACAGTCAGCCCTGGGGACCTAGAGTGGCCCCAGAGCTGTCTGTGTATGAAGCCAGTGACCTGAACACACTGTGTGCTGCCCTGATCACTGCCTGTGTCAGACTGACACAGATTAGAATGTATTAACATATATGAATATGCTAATACATTATTAAGTATTAAAAAAAAAATGTAAAACAGTTCTCCCTTCATGGGAAAAAAAAAAGTAAAAACTATAAAAAGTGTAAAAAAATGAATGAATAAATCAAAATAAATATTTAATAAAAAATAATTGTGCATACATTACACACACACAAAAAAAAAACTACACATATTAGGTATCCACACGACCGTAATAACCTGTAGAATCAATCTAACAAGTTAAGTGTGGAATGTGAATGGTGTAAAAAAAAAAAATAAAATTCTGCAATTTCTAAGTGAACTTAAACTATTCCCCCATAAAGTACAACTTGTCCTGAATAAAACGAGACCTCATCAAACTGCGTCACTGAAAAAATTAAAAAGTTACAGCTGTTGAAACGCAAGGAGGCAAAAACTAAAAAAATGTTCTGGTCATTAACTACTTTTCAGGCCCGGGGCTTAAGGCCGTGTTCCCCACGGCTTAAATTCCCGAGATTTGTGCGCCGTATTGAGCGCACAAATCCGCCGTGAAATAAGGGGCGGGGCGGGGCCGGAGCGCGGCGAGGGGCCGCTCCCGGGGCCCCCTAGACAATGCATTGTTTTTCGGCGCGTCCGCGCCGTAAATAATGTGCATGTCACTTTCTCCGGATCCTCCGAGCGGGGGGGGAGCGAACGGATTCCACTGTTCCAAATGTGAGCAGTGGATTACCGTAATTGCTGCCGCGGATTGGCGCCGTACTGCAGCGCAAATCTGGCGCGCAGTTCGGCGCCAATCTGCGGCAGAATAAGCCGTGTGAACGGGGCCTAAGGGGTTAAACATGTAGCGAACAAGGCTGCGTCTGATATCGGGCTGAAAAGACACCAGATATCTGGCGCAGCCCTGTTCATACATGTCGCCCTTTATGTTAAAACCGCGTCCAAAATCCGATGGCATTTTAACATTCACTCCTTTACTTCTCCCTGGAGGTTATGTCTCCACTACACAGAAAAGCGTCCGTTTTTTCAGCATTTTTCGTTTTCTAAAAATGACTGCAAAAAATCCCAAAAGACTTGTGTATTTAAAAAAACGCCCCTGTTTTTTCCCCAACAGAATTTTTTAATTTTTTTTAAACCTTTTTCAAGAAAAACTGGAAAGGGAAGGGGAATTTTACTTTTGGAGTCTATTAAAGCGTTTGGATGGTTTTTTGCAGAAAAACAGGGAAAATCAAAATGCTTTTGCCTCTGCCCCCCCCCCAAAAAAGGCGGGTTTTTTTTTTTTTTTTTCCCTCCCCAGGTTTTAACGGGGAGTGGCCCAAAAAAATTGTTTTATGAATCCCTTTTGGGAATTTTGGTTTTTTTCGGGGTCATTTTTTGTCCAGGGGCTGTGTAGACAAGCCTTACTCTTACCCCTTCAAATTGAAAACCCATGCAAAACTAAAAATGAACTGCATGTGAATGGGGGGGAAACAGTAGCTTTTAAAACCTAACCGGGTTTGTAAACTTTGGATTTAACATTTTAAAGGGAATCAAACTACCTGTGTTTCCCCTTCCTGATAAACTCTTTTAATGCCTCATTTCCCCAATTAAACCTGTGACAGTTGCACTTCATTTGCCTGACTCGGTGGGTCTTTTGATTGGTTTTATGGGGAAAGGGGGTTCCCATGTCCCCCCAATTTAATTTTAAAATTTTAAATGTTTCTAAAATTAAGCGGCCCCCCCAAAACGGGTGCCCCTTTTGGTTTTTCCTGTAAAAGGGGGTTCCCAGATTGAAAGAAGATTTTTTAAATTTTTTTTATTTTTTCCCATTAAAATTTTAAAAAGGGTTAATAAAAGGGAAAAAGGGGCTTTAAAGTTGAAATATGACTTTTTGGTGACGTGTATGTAGTGTTTTGTTTCCCCTTTTGTACTTTGATCAGTGGTAGGGATTTTTTTTTTGGGGTTTCAGATCAAAATTTTTTGGTTTGGACCTCCCGAATAAAATTGCATAGTTGATTTTAACTTATTTAATGGAGAAAACTCCCCCCCCCCCTGAGTAAGTGGGCTCTTAAATCCCACGATTTTATTCTACAGAAAACCCTGCACCCAAATCGTTTTTTTTTTCCCTTTAAAGGGGTCCGTTTTTCCACACGGTGCGTTTTTAGTGCATTTTAAATTAGTTTTTTTGGTTTGCGTTTTTTGTGAAAAAACTATGTACGCATTAATTTTGGGGGCTGTGCCTTCCGGCAAAAAAAAAGCATCAAAAAGCACCCGTTGTAAAAAACCCCCCAAAATTTAGAAACTTTACTTTGGTTTTGGGAAAAAATCCAAGAGTTCCCTATTAACTAACCCTTGGGAAAAGGGGTTTTAAACAAGGGGGGTAATTGGGGTAAGTCTTGCAGCTTTGCTATTTACAGGGGTTTTCCAAGACTTTCCAAACCTTTTGCAGGGCCGGGACGGCCCCTAACCCTTTTTGATTTAGGGATTTTTCCCACGGCGTTTCAGCCCCCGACCGGGCTTCGGGTCTTCCCTTCATTTTACTAAAAAGTAAAACCCCCCCCCTTTTGCCCCTTCAAAACCGAAGGTGGGTTTGAGAGGTTTTTTGGCCCAACCCTTTACGTAAAATTAAAAAATTAAGTGCCCCGCAATTTTCTTTAAAGGGTTTTTTTTGCTTGAAAAATTCCCCTTAAAAAGAAAATTTGGGGGATAAAATTTTTCAAAAATACCCCTTTCAAACCCCCAGGCGTTTTCTTTTAACGGGTTTTAAAAAACTGTAAAATTTTTAAAAAACCCCTGTGTGAAACGACCCCTTAAAGGGAATGTCCCCCAAAAAGGGTTGTTTAACTCACTTTTTTTTTTAAAACACTTTTAAAAAATTTTTTGGGTTTTTTTTTTTTTAAACATTTTTCCATATCTTTTTCCAAATTTTTTTTAATTTTTCTTAAGTCCTGCTTTTTTTAAAATTTGGGCCATTTAGCCAAATTTGTATTTCAACATTTCCCTGTTCAGTACAAAAAGATTCTCATTTGTCTGCTCATTTTTAACAAAAGGGGGGTCCAAAATTTAAAGGGGGACCCCAGGTGAATAGATAACAAAAAGGACCCACCAGCCCCAAAAGAAGAGATTCACAGATCACCCTTTCCCCTCCTTTTTGGAAACACTAAATTTTTTTCCCGGGTCATAAAAAAAGAAAGGGACTAAAAAAACCCCCCCTTTCCTTAGAAAAAAAAAAATGGGACTGAGTCAGTTTTAAGTTTTTCTTTTGTGCTTTAAAATCTACTGTAAAGCAATCCTGATGCTGTTAAAGCAGTGAAAACCCAGGCCCACGGGCCCAAAAGTGTAAACTGCAAGACTTAAAAATTTAGAAAAAAATTTTTGAAAGTGAAAATAAAAGATTAAAAAGAAAAAAAACCAAAAAATTCCAAAAAAAATGGGGTTTAACATAAAAAGGGAAATTTAAAAAACAATGCCCCAAAAATTTTTTTCATGGCGAAATTCCCCTTTTTTTCCCAAAGTGTTTATTTTAAAAAAAGTTTTTAAAAGTGCAAACATAAACAAAATAAAAAAAAAAAACATGAACCCTTTAAAATTTTCAGAAGTACTCCCTTCCAAACCCAAGTCTTGTTTAAGCTAAAAAATTGTGTACAACCCGGGAAATTGCAAAAATTTACATAAAATAGCTACTTTCTTTTTGCCAAATACATGTGTACTTTTTCAACAAAAAAACCCAAATTTCCCAAATTATACCCAACAACCCAATCGCCCCAGTTTATTTGAAACCCCCATAGGAATGAATCCCCAAATTCACTGGCAATTTTATGCCCGGGGCCCCCCCATACCCCCCCAACCCCAAACAAACCCAATCTGTGGGGCGATCCACACACTCCAAATTTTTCTGTTGGAAATAAAACGCCCTCAAAAGAAAGCTTTTAAAATTGACGGGCCCCATTTAAAAAATTTTTCCCAGTGCCCCAGGGAAGCCCCTTTCGGGGGTTTGAAATTTTTAGCAGTAAAATTTTTCCCGGGCAAAAAAACATTAGGATTCTGTAAAATTGCCGTTAAAAATTGGGTTTCTAAATTGATATCCTCAAACTAAGCCAAAGTAAACAAACTTCGGGAGCACAAACCGGGGGGAAAAGCTAATTTTTTCTTTTAAAAAATAAGCCGTAAACCCTCCGACCAAAAAGGCCCTAATTATGGGAACACCCATATAAATTTTAAATTTGAGGGAGCCCCTGGCTCCCGGGAGTCCCAACGCCCTCTGACGCGACCCAGGGCAACGTTTCGGGGACACGCCCCCTTTCTAAAGTGTGTCCCCGTTAAACTCTCCCCGTTCGTTTCCTGGGGAAGAACATCCTACAGGGAGATTTTTGGCGCCCGTGTTTTAAAAGTTTTGGATTTTCGGACTCCCCCTTGGATTCGGGTTTTTCCAATATAGTTACAAAGGGCATTTATGGTTTTTTTTTCGTCTTGCAACATTGTCTATAGATGCTTTTTTTAAAAGGGTATTTTTAAAAAAAAAGGGAAAAAATTTGAAAATTTAAAAAGTGGTTTTGATTGCACGGGCAGGTGGGGACCTGAAATATGCCTTTTGGGAAAATTTAACCCCTATTATCCCAAAGTCTTTTGGGAACCCTCAGGAATACCCACCACCCCAGCGGGTAAAAACCCCTTTTTTAATAGGAGAAGGCTCCCTTTAAAAGAAACCAAGAAAAAACCCAAAGTACTCCCCCCCCCCCCTACCAAGTTCCGTTTCCGATTTTTCCCTAGTCGTACATAAAGTCCTTTGGGCCTAAAGTGATTAACACCCAATCGCTGGCCTCAGCCATATCAGCTTAAAAATTGTTCTAAAATGAAGCAGGGGCCTTTTGATTGGCTTTTACATCCCCCCTGACTTTGGTAAGGGGATGAACTGGAGTTTGGGACTGTGCTAGGACATTGGAGGTCGGAGGGGTGAATATCGGTTGTCTTTTAGCCTAGCTCCAGCATGTACAGGGGTTTCTAAAAACAATATTTTTCATGAATTCCTTTATGAAACCGGATGCCCTCCCCTTTTTCTCTCTAGGTAACACAGGGAGGTCATTGGAAGAAATACTCCTGCACAGAAACAGGCCGAGATGTGTTCCTATATTCAGAGTTAGGGTGCGTTTACATGGCAGAGATCAAATACCCGTTTGGGAAAAAACCGACCAGGGAATTTTGGGGGGTTTTTTTTTTGGGCCCCCAGGGAGACGGAAAATTTAACAAAGTTTTAGGGCAGTGTTTCTCAAAATCCCGTCCTCAAGGGCCCACCAACAGGTCATTTTTCCGGTCCTTTCCCCCCGAAAAGGGACTGACCAAATTAAATCACCGGGGGCAAGGGGAAAACATGACCATAATTAAAATAGCTGTCATACTGAGGAAAGCCCGAAAACTTGGGGCCTTTTTGGGGGTTCCCGAGGACGGGAGTTGAGAACACTGTTTTAGGTTTTTAGGGGAAACCCCCCAAATGTCAAAAAAACCCTCCCCGGGGGAAAATCCGTCAGGGGGATTTTCCCATTTAAAAATTTAAAGTAAAAGGTTGGGAGTCGGTTTTCAGAAAGGCCCTTTTAGGGGCGTGGTTTTTTTTTTTTTTTTGCCACTTTTTTTGGCGCGGTTTTGGATTGAGGAACAGTTTTACCCAAACCGCCACGTTTTGCCCCTGGGTTTTCCCAAAACAATTAATTTGGGGGGGAAAAAAGGAAAACCGGGCCAGGGGGGGGTTTTTTTGCGAAAACAGTGACAAAAACTGCCCGGTCGCCATTTGGGCAAAAAGCTGTCGTCTTTCTGGCGGTTTATGTTCTATGCCATGTGGCCCTAGCCTTACCATCTTACCTATTAAAGAGCTTCCACATCCTGACTGAGTGATGCCAGAGTGGGGTGCCATTAATTTGCCTAATGAAGGCCCCAGAGCTGCCATGATTGTGCTCCTGTTAGGTCACTTAATTGAGCCTATACGCAGAAACAAGAAAAATAGGTTTCCAAATTTCATGTTTTAAGGTCTTAAGGGGATCTAAAAAAGTACCGTTTTAAAAAAGTTTTTTAAAAAAAAATCATTAAAAATTAAAAATAAAAGATTTTGCTTTTGTCTGCCTAATTCAATTTTTCTAAAATTTTTGAAAAATTGTTTTTTAAACGGGGGGCGTTTCCCAGGTGAAGTTGGGCCCCCTTAAACTATGGTTTACACGGGTTTTAAATGCGGGGGGTAATTACGCCCCCCAGTTTACGCCGTGTGGCCGGGGGGGGGGGAAAGGGGGGGCCTTTGGGGGGCCGGCACTTTTCCCGGGCCCCTAAAATCAAGGGTTGCGCCGCGTTTTACGCCGCTAGAAAGTGAATGTCAAAATTTTCTCCCCCCCCCGGGTATTCCCCCAAACAGGGAGAGGAGAAAGTAATCCATGTTCTTGGGGAAAAGGGAAAACCGTAATGAAGGTTCGTTTTCAGCACGTAAAATTTTCGCACTTTGGGGGGGGAAAATTTCGGACCGAAAAAAAGGGGCCCCTTTTAAACCGAAAATAACATGGCCTTACGGGAGAAGCCCTGTGGGGTTTAGGGTAGGAAGGGGGTCTGATGTTAGGCTTCTCCCGCGCCCCCCCAGCTTAAAAAAACAGCTCTCTCCCAATGTTTGCTTTAGGGAAAGAGGGTCAGTCAAGCTGAGGGGGGTGGGGAGAAATCATTTCTTCGGAAATTTAAATCTCCTGGGCACAGCAGCTTTCTTTCCCCACCCCGGGCCCCAAAATCCTTTTGGGGGGGTTTTTTTCCTGGGGAAGCCTCAGTTTTCTGGGGGGAAAACCCAACATTGTTAGGATGGGGTAACCCTCAGGTATTTCATGCTGCCCATTGTTTCGGAATGCATAAATTAGTGAAACCCGTTCCCTTAAAAAAGCTCTGAAACTCCTGCTCTTACAGAATTTAAGGGGCAAGCGTGGGAAAAAGCAGGGTCCTTTTCACTAGCTTGTTCTGCCCCCAACAAAGGGGGGCATAATTATGTTTAAAAGGTTTTTCTTTAAGTATTACTGGGCAGGTGAATGGAGACTGACAGTTCACTCTAATTCCCTCCCAGGGGCTACAACCCATGTGGCACTTAAAGTGTCTTTACTAAACCTTATGACTCTAAGGCAATGTTCACACGGCTTATTGCCGACGAAATTGCTGGGACGGATTTCGCCCCGCAATTACGTCGGCTGCCGTGGGGCGGGGTGGGGGGCCAGCAGCTCGCCGGCCCCATAGACACTCATTATTCACGGCGCGTAAACGCCATAAATAATGTGCATGTCACTTTCTCCCCGCTCGGCGTATTGGCCGAGCGGGGAGAAGAGACGGAATCCATAGTTCTCTATGAGAACTGTGGATTACCGTAATGACTGGGACAGATTCCAGCCGTACTGTAGCGCAAATACGGCGCGCAGTACGGCTGGAATCCGTCCCAGAATAAGCCGTGTGAACAAGGCCTAAGGGTGCATTCACATGGTGTTTTGAATATGTTTTTCTGATCTGAAAAACGTATTCCAAAATGCTGCGAAAAACGCATCCAACACACACCTGCATTTTTGCTGCAGCAGGAACGCACTCTATAGTTTTAAATAGGGCGTCTGCTGCATCAAACGGATCAAGAATTGACATGACAATTCTTTGAATGGATCCGAAAGATGCATCAGAAAGACACAAGTAAACGTGCACTGGCGACCACTTGTCTGAATGCCGATGTGTGTTTTACATGGAAAGCAATGTAAATCACACTGCACATTGTTAGATGTGTTTGGGTCCAAAACATGCATCTAAAAAACGCCATGTTCTAACAAGAAACATATAGCAAAAGTGCGGTAAGAAGTATGAGCTTTGTTCGGCAGCTTCCCCAATGACTTCATTTATATTCCATCCTTTCTTCCCAGGTGGCCTTGTCAATCAAGGTATTAAACCCTGGTTTGAGGCCAGACTGCTCAGATTTGCATGTATTGCAGATATTCTAGACATGTTTTATCATTTTATGAGATTGTCAAGGCATTATCTCCCAAACAGTTATTACCCTTGGGGTATGTTCACACTGCGTTTAGCGGCACACAAAAGTGCGCTGTGAGTTGTTAATACGCCGTGTAAATGGCCCACAGCAGTTTCTTGCCTCCTATACTTTAAACCACTACGCAGCATATTCACTGTAAGAAGGCACTCTTTCTTTGTGGACTCTCCCCTACTTTCCCCGATCGAAAATTTTGCGGCATGTGATTAATGCCGCCTATTTTACCTTGAAGTCTGCGGCAACTGTGTTGCACATGGTTTGGACCATATTTTGGCAAAGTTACGGCCAAAAGACACACAAATGCGGCTCAAAGGATGCCCTGAGATCATACCATTACTTGTAAGTTTCTCCAGGTTTTTTTTTTTTTTTTTTTCAAGGCCCATTTTTGGTACTGATATTTTGCCAATTTTTTTTCAAAAGTTGTCGGTTCTGACAGAATTGAAGTCTCTCCTAAGCCTGATTTTTGGGTATTTATCAACTACTAATACCCTCCTTTCCCCACACCTTGTATTCCAGCTACACATGCTGATATGACTAAATGGAAAGCTTATCTAGGTGCTCCTGTCCCCTCAAACTTGGCAAGATGTAGGGGAAGTAGCCTGCTTGCGCCTCCTTATCTGTTACATTCAGGGAGTCAAGATTTGGATGTATTGATATTGCATCCCCTGTCTATTGCACAGGTTAAATAGCAGTATTCCAGTCCTCTGAAGCTGGGGTTTATCATGTATTTTGGGACTGTAGAATTGTAGCGGATTATGGGGTGATGGTTCAGTCATTGATCTTGGATATTCTACAAGTATCGATTTTCCTTCGATTCCTGAACGTACATTTTGAATGTTTCATATCGGCCACTAGGGCAGAAGTCGGAGACTTTTTCCTGTATATCCTTACTGCAGCAAAGGGTTTGCCCGATTTTGGAAAAGTCACTACTCTGTTACAGACTGAATTATATCTGCATATTAATGAGATCTGAAATCTTGAGTAATTGATGGCGCTCTTTAATAATTTGGATGCTTTTGAGGGTGTTTGCTCCCCTGGGATACATTTTGTATAATCATTTGTATTCTCGGCCCACCTCTGCATTGACCCAGGGATTGACTGACGTCTCTCATTCCCTTCCCCACTGTGTGTTGTTCCTGACTTGTCTTGTTGGTTTTTTTTCTTTTGCCTTGTTTTTTTAAATAATTCTAGAGCCGTTATTGATATTTTTTCCCCGCTTTTTATTTGGGAAAAAAATATTTGGTGTGCACAACCCCCCCCCCCCCCCAAAAAATTTTTTTTTTTAAATGAGATAGGTGACATGGCTGGCAGTATCATACAAACACACTTTCCAATATCAGCAGCACACTATTAGCACTAAAAACTATCAAATAGGAGATGGGAATTTTTGGAAAAGCATTTCTGCTACTTAGAATACATGACAAATTTTGGAGGTTCTTTGGTCACATTTTTGATTAAAACTGCTTAAGCCCACCTGCCAGTCAGCAAGGAGACCTCAATGCAGGTGGGAACCTACTCTATAGATACCTCTCTTGGTGCCTGTTCAAACCTCCACATTTCAGGGAGAGAAGACTCCAACTACAAGCTGCTCTGCATTGATTTAAAAACCCGTGCAAGAAAACCAAAGAGGGGACAACCACTTTTTTTTATTTGGCTTCAATTATCTTTGAATACCCGGTAGTTTGTCGCGTTGACATGGTTTACTTCAATGATGGATATGTGAGATGCTCTTCTATGACAATATTCACAATATTGTTGTTACATATTTGTCATTTGTAAAAAAAAAAATGTTTTTTTTATTAAAAATTCAGTTAAGCAGAAAAAGAATCTTCCTCTTTCTGCTGGTTGTACCTTAAAGGGGTTGAATAATTTCATTAAATGGCCATAATTTCATTAAATAAGGGGGACAGTGAAAACAAGCAACTTTGCAATTGGATGTCATTAGCAAAGCTGTCTTATCACAGTATTCCTTATCTTCTGTTTCTGTAAACAAACTTCTCCTTGCATTTCATTAGCTGAGGGCTCTAATAATTTACATTCTGTTCAGGCCCTGGATGGCTGTATTCACAGAGCTTGCATTCCTGCCTCTCACTCAGAATTAGGGGCTGTGAACAATTTCACTCTATACAGCTAAGTGCTCCTCATTGACACTGCAGCTGTCTCTATAATCCGAAAACAGCAAAATTGTGCACGGTGCCTTAATGCTCCTGCGTGTTGGTGCCTTGTGTAAACATGAAGGGAGATGGATCTGTGCTGGATTCTACTGTAGCAACCGTCCAGCTGTGAGAACAGTGCTGAGTTCATGGAAGATGTTTAGGGCTGAATGCAGGTATGTAAACAGCTCTTACAAAAAAATAAGACTGCATAGTGAGAGGACAGTGACATTAGGGGGGGGCGGGCAACTGGAGCCAGCATGAACAGTGAAGGGGGGGATGATGTCATCCCTTCTCAGTTAAGAAACGTCCAGCTGGGGGGGGGGGGGGAGAAACGCCCCTGAATTTCAGGAAATGAGTGGATCAAGCTTCAAGAGAGCAGCCCAACTGATGAAGCGATACATCCCCTTTAAGTATACAACTTGCTCTCCCTGTTTCCTGGCTGCACTGACTATTATAAATCAGAACCCCTAAATCCTTCTCTCCTGGAGCCTTGGCTAACATGACTGCAGATGGGATACACAAAAGATTCCTTTTTCCAAGTGCATTATTTTACATTTTGAAACATTTTGTTATAAATCTGCCGTTTTACTTTTGTTTTGACAATTTATCTAGATATTATTTTATAGGGGAAAATGTTTTTGTATGGTGATTAGAGGGGGGATGCAATTAAAGTTTTCTGGGGAGGGGGGAGGGTTTATGGACTTCATGGTTTTGATTTAAATGCAGGACTGTGGAATCGTAAAATGGACCAACCCCAAAGATATATAATAAATCGGTACAGTTATTTGCAGTGCCAAGAGCAAGAGGAATTGCGTCTTGCCAGTGCTGCTGCTCCCACATCAGATGAGGAGTTTAATTTTGAAAAGTATTTGAATGACATGGTGCAGGCAAAGCCTTGCCGCAGGGGAAAAGATTGACCATATTTCAGCAAAATTTTTCACCTGCTCTCCATGAAGTAGAAGAGTTCAACCATTTATCAAAACTGGCTGTGCATGAGGCAATTCCTTTATACCCAGAGATTGTTATAGATGTTGCCCCTGTGGTCACTGCTTTGCCATCAACCCAAGTTAGTGTAGAGAGGCTGTTCTCTAGCCTGGAAATAATGAGATCAGATTTGAGGTCATTTCTGAAAGAGGATCTGATGGAGGTGATAATATTTCTCAGAACAAATTCATAGACCCCACAAACATTATTCATGACATTTTTGTTGAAAACCGTTTTTTTTTCTTCCCCCCCCCCCCCCCCCACTTACTGCAGCATTTTGCATATTTTACAATTTATTAGTCTTTTTTGTGTTCTACAGTTGTATCCAATAAATATTTTGTTTTACCTAAATAGCTTGATTATTGTATTATAAGGTGAAGTTATCACTTAAACATGCGAGTCAGAGAAATTGAGGAGTCAGAGCTTTGCCTTACCGACTCCCTGTATAAATGCCATATTACCTTAATACTGTGGGTCAGTACAGTTCTGGCATAGTTTTCTTTGCTTCCTACTTGAAAGTGTGTTATTACATTTTTTGTTCTTTATTTGCTCGTACCACTTTGGGGTATACAGTATATACTTTTTATTATACCTTCTCCACAGTCGGTTTATTTTTAGTGAGATTCCATAAGTCCATGGATGTATCCTGTATCCAAGGGCTTTCTGAGTTGTGTAGTCAGTAAGGCTCTGTTTACATAGCATTTTGCTGTTCGTCGGGATACTTCAAATAAATGTACCATGACAAATACCAGGGAGGGCACCTAGAGAGAGAAAAAAAAAAAAAAAGCTTTTGAGTCCGGCATATCCCGATGATACCACTGGTGTAAACTGCCCCTAAGCCGAAGCACTCAATGTGACCTAAATGGGACGTTTTCACTAATCATATATACTGTATTAAAGCATGTTACTGCATGTTACTGACTGACCTAAAGTGGTACATGTATTAACCTTCTTTTTCTTATACACCTGATTGTTTAACAGATGTTGGGAGTTTGGACGGGTTAATCAGGCCACATTTGGGATGCCCTGAAAAGAAGAAGCGCAAAGCAACTGTGCAGGTACATCTCCGTACATGAGAATATTTTATGTTCAGTCTAAAATCTGCCTCCGTGTCAATAAAAACGGAATTCTTGGCAAACAAGATAAGTCTTATGGAAGTCATGCTTTTCTGCTCTACACTATTTTAAAAAATACTGTTAAGCCCTCTTAAAGGGGTTGTCTCACTACATGGATTGCTTTTTATGTTAAAGATCTTGTAAAAACAAGTCACTTTGCAATATGTGTCCATTAACAGTGTCCTACCTATTCCGAGAAATCCTCTCTTGTATGGGGTGCATCATCTCCTCTGATCGCTATAGCTACAGACCTGTTTGATCTATCCTGATAGGCTGCCAGCACTGGTTACTGTACCTACAGACCTGGCTTTTACTGCTGCCTAGTGGAAGTCAGTAAACACGCCCCTTAAATTCAAAGTGAAACCAAGAAAACGGAAATGAGGTAAGATCATACATGCCAACTCTCCCGCTTTTGGCGGGGGGTCCCGCTAATAGGGGTTACCCCCCGCCACCTCGGCAGAGTTGGCAAACCTCTTGCCGCCAGCAGGCAGGGGGGGGTTCTTTAAATGACCGTGGCGCCAGAGTAGCGCTAGTGCGTTACTCTGGCGCCGCCGGGCCGCTCCTACAGGCGGGTGAAGTGGCCGCTCACCCGCCCCGCAAGTTTCACTGACTTGTGTGGCCGCACAGTCAGTCAGCAGCTGCACACTCCGTGCAGCTGCCGTACAGAGAGGAGGCAGGAGGGATCGTTCCCCCCTCCTCCCTTCTCCCCCTGTATGTACAGCGCCAGTGTGCGCTGTACATAAAGATCAGCGTCGCAGGGGGTGTGACGTGCGGCTGCACTCACTCCCCCTGCGACGCTGAGTCGGTCGGCCGGAGCTGGATGAGCTGCAGGGAGCCTGGTGAGGTACGTGTCTTTTATTATTTTATTTATCTACATGGCTACAAAGGGGGCATCTACCTGGCTACCAAGGGGGCATCTACCTGGCTACAAAGGGGGCATCTACCTGGCTACAAAGGGGGCATCTACCTGGCTACAAAGGGGGCATCTACCTGCCTGTAAGGGCACTACCTGGCTAGAGGGGGCATCTACCTGGCTTTCTTCCAAAGCCGTTATGCAGTTAGGTGAAGTGGGTGAAGCTTTTTTTAAGGGCGTGGCACACCCACAAGATGGGCATGGCCATGCAAATTTTTTGCCGCGGCGCGCTACACGCGCCACCCTCTTCAGTCTCCTGGTTTTCCACTTTCAAAAGTTGGCAAGTATGGGTAACATGAATCAATGTAGTGAGACAACCCATTTAAACCGTCTCTAGGGTTGGGCTATATGGTGACTTTGAGGTTATCTGAAGATTTCTATTTATTTTGGATATGCACTTAACACTGTTGGGGATCTGTTCAATCTGAGTTGTATGTAGCAGTTGCATGGCATCCAGAAACTTTCCTAGTATGCCTATATGGTTCTGAAATTTCATATAAAAGCCTATACAGGTGTAAGCAATTCCCTGTATCATATACATATATATGTTCATATAAATATCATAAATATGTATCTATACAAACATACTGTACATATACAATCCACCCTCTTACTGGGTTAGTTTCGAAAGGTTAGGTGCAATAAATGAAAGACACAAATGTAAGTGTATAAAAACGTATATTGTATAGCATGTGATATTGATTTATGGTTATCATTAAATGATATGGATATGTACAGGAACAAAAAGAAAGGAAACAACTAATGTTATATAAACTCTACACAACCAATTACCAATGACGGTTACAAATCATGCAAATCATTTAGCAAGATACAATGTTATGTTACCCTCCAAGGCCTTCACACACCAAGTTCATGTGCCATGCTCTCCATGTGGCTTCTAAAGAGTCCCATCAAAATGTGGGTCCCTCCTTCAAGCAATAACTTACCTAAGTGTGCTGATTTCTCCCAAGGGACAAAGAGCCTGTCCAACAGTTTGCCTGTGGGTTTTATACCCCATCTCAAGACCATACCTGCCCCCATTTACCCATGAGGTCTACAGACCTTTAGTCTCCACCTTCATGTAGCATCCCCCCTTTCATCTAGAAGGCAGGGACGTTGACAATGTTATCCTGAACCCTTGTTTCATGAGACTCAGGAATATGGCACTTCTCTAAAATGGCTTCTAGTGGTTAATCTTTTCGTAATATGATGCTGTACGAAGCCATGATATGCAGCGTGGAGCCACAATAAAGCCTGTTTGAGAGGACAAGACGGGGCCATATAGACAGAGAGGGGCATTGAAAATTTGCCACAAGAAAAAGTGGTCTTACTTGGGCGGGGATGAGTTTCTCAAATAGGTGGGGTTTTAGAGAAAGTTAGCAATTTGGATTTATTTACAAGAGACAGCTTGCCTTTTTTTTTTTTTTTTTTTTTTTTTTTTTTGCACCACTGTATGACTACTCCCACATACAGTGCATGCATCTTTTTTTTTTTTTTTTAAAGAAATACAGTATCTCACGAATTAAGTACACCCCTCACATTTTTGTAAATATTGTATTAGATCTTTTCATAGGGCAACAATGAGGATATGACACTTTGATGCAATGTAAAGTAATCCGTGTACAGCTTGTGTAACAGTGTAAATTTGGTGTGCCCTCAAAATAGCTCAACACACAGTCATCAATGTCTAAACTGTCGACAACAAAATTGAGTACACCCCTAAGGGAGAATGAAAAAATTGTGCCCAGATGTGTCGATATTTTGTGTGGCCACCATTATTTTTCCAGCACTGCCTTAACTCTCTTGTGTATAGAGTTCACTAGGTCGTTACAGGTTGCAGCAACTGAAATCCTCTTCCACTCCTCCATGATGACATCACAGAGCTGGTGGATGTTAGAGACCTTGTGCTCTTCCACCTTCTGTTTCAACATAACGACCCCAAATACTGCTTCAGTATGTCACAGTAGATGTTTGCATTCATGGTTCCTCAAACTGTAGCTTTCCACAGCCAGCAGCACTCATGCATCCCCACACCATGGCACTCCCATCACCTTGCTTGACTGGAGGCAAGATACACTTGTCTTTGTACTCCCCACCTGGTAGCCACCACACGCTTCACACCATCTGAACCAATTAAGTTTATCTTGGTCTCCTCAGACCACAGAACATGGTTCCAGTAATCCTTGTCCTTAGTCTGTTTGTCTTCAGCAAACTGGGGGCTTTCTTGTGCATCAAAACGCTTCCTTCTGGGATGACAGCCATCTAGACAAATTTGATGCAGTGTGTGGCATATGGTCTAAGTGCCGATAGGCTGACTCCCACCACTTTAATCTCTACAGCAATGCTGGCACTCGTAAGTCTATTTTAACAAGACAGTCTCTGGATATGACTCTGAGCGTGTGTACTCAGCTTCTTTGGTTGACCATGGCAAGGCCTGTTCTGAGTGGAACCAGTCTTGTTAAAACACTGTATGGTTTTGGCCACCATGCTCGAGCTCAATTTCAGGTTTTTGGCAATATTCTAAGCCTAAGACATTTTTTTTTTTTTTTGTGTGTGTGTGCGCGCAACCATTCTTCTTTTCAGATCCTTAGACAGTTCTTGGCCATGAGGTGCCATGTTGAACTTTCAGCCACCAGTATGAGTGTGAGAGCGAGAACACGAAATTTAACACACCTGCACCCCATTGACACCTGAGACCTTGTAGCACTAATGAGTCACATGACAGCATGGAAGGAATATGGCAAATTGGGCACAATGTCCATTTTCACTTTTTTTGCTAGCAGTTTAGACATTTGTAGCTGTGTGAGTTATTTTGAGGGTGCAGCAAATTGACACTGTTCTACAAGCTGTATACAAACAATGCAATAGTGTGGCTCACCTTCGTGGACATTTCCTCACCGTTCGCTTGGGTAATCACCAAAATGCCGTCCTCCGTTCCGAATTCACCGCCTGGCGGAAGTACGTATGCTCACAAGCGGATATCCGGGTGCACGTCCGCCCGGGACTTAGTGCGGGCCGCAGTGCGCCAATGAATCCAGAATTCTTCGGACGGTAAAACTCAGCAACTTTATTGAAACCAATAAGACAGCAACACAGCAACTTAGCCCCCCTCACAGGTGATAACAGATGCGTTTCGGGTATATTACCCTTGTTCACTGTAATGGCAGGCTGCTGCCATCTTGCTTTTATATGTTAAAAATACTCTAAAACCAATCACACTGCAGAAAAATACCTGTCACATGACATACAAAACGGGAGGCTCCCAAATCCCGGACTGGACTACATACGTAACATGTATAAAGTATAATTACCATAAATATTTGTTTATTATGGCATAAAGTTACCAGTAGCCCTAAAGTAAAACTTATTTAAAGAAAAGTACTCTACTAAAGAGTTGAAAACAAACAAAAATCTTATCAAAAAGGCAGATAAAGGGGGGGGGGGGCGACTGTAGTTTTAGATACTGGCCTTTATGTCAAACTAGTACATGAAATTTTGGATGATGCTGACACATATAGAAAAATCAGAGAGGACCCCACAAAACACTTTCAAAACAAGTTAACTAAGGTTTTAGAAGAGGGTATAGCCCTGGGTGGCATTAATGAAAACAGATGAAACTGCTGTACAAAGAAGATCCAGTTGTACCAATTTTTTATGGGGCTCCTAAAATCCACAAAGGGGTTTTTCCACCGGGTCTTCGTCCTATAATCTCAGGGAATGGGTCCCTCAATGAGGGTCTCAATAACTGGGTGGACGAACTACTACAACCTTTGGTCCAAAGTCTCCCGGGTTACGTAAAGGACTCCAAATCAGTGCTCCAAATGTTGTCAGGGAAAGAATGGAAGGCTAACTACACTTGGGTTACTTGTGATGTGATAGGGCTTTACTCCAGCATTCCACATGATATAGCCCTGGTGGCCCTTACCTTTTTCGTACAACAATACGGAACATACGATAAAAATATACAAGAATTTATCATCCTGGCGGTAAAATTTTTGTTAAAAAGTAATTACTTCAAATTTGAAATCTATTTCCAGCAAATAGGAGCGCCCATGGGAGCGACTTTTTCACCATCCCTGGCGAATTTAACCATGGCTTGGTGGGAGCACCATGCCATATACAATGTTAACAATCCATACATGGATTGTATTGTTTGGTATGGGCGCTACATCGATGACCTCTTGATAATATGGGGTCACGAAGTAGCGCTCATACAGTCCTTCTTGCAATACATTAATTAGAATTTGTTTAATTTACGTTTCACATGTAATTGGGACAAAACAAACATTCCGTTCCTGGATATACAATTCAAGGGACAAATGGAAACGGGGAAGATCACCACTACACTGTACACTAAACCCAATTCGGGTAACTCAATTCTCAGAGCAAATAGTTGCCATTCAACCCATACCATTAAAGCCATTCCCTATGGTGAGTTCGTCAGGGCAAGGAGAACATGCACACTTGATGAGGACTATAGAGCAGCAACCAAAACAATCACTACAAAATTAGAACAAAGAGGGTATAAGGCTAGAGACATAGAGAAGCCCAAACGTAAAGTCAGCCATATGAAACAAGAACCTTTACTCATTGCAAAAAGTAAACAAAAGGAACAGAGATATTCTAAGGGAAATATTACTTTTTCCACCAAATATAGCAAAAATTTTAATCAAGTTAAAACCATTTTCAAAAAAAATCTAAGCATTTTACGGCAGGAAATAAAATTGGATAATATCCTAACTAATGGAGTACAGGTGGTCCCCAAAAGAGGGAAAACGTTGGGTAACATTATATCCCCTAGCACATATACCCCAGCAAACAGTAGTTAATAAAACCTGGTTATCCCAAAAGGGGTTTTTCAAGTGTGGAGGCGCTCGCTGTAATGCATGTGGGGTTGCATTGAAGACCACCACTTTTACGGATTCAAACAATAAACGAGCTTTTGATATCCGGCATTTTACCAATTGTAATAGTCACCACGCTGTTTACATCATAGAGTGCATTGCGTGTGATAAGAAATATGTAGGCAGCACCATTCGCAAAGTAAAAACTAGAATAATGGAACATATCTCTAGTGTTAGGAAGGGACAGGGCCAACTGTCGGGAGCTGCCAAGCATTTCCTAGAAGAACACAGTGGAGACATAGAGAATTTCAAATTTTATGTCATTGATACAATTTCACGTCCATACTGAGGGGGAAATTGGACCAAATTAGTGAGACAGAGAGAGGCTCAATGGATCCTTAGATTAGATACCAGAAGACCAGAGGGTCTAAATTTTCGCACGGACATGCTGTACATTTATTAAAACATAAGCGTACTTTTCTTTAAATAAGTTTTACTTTAGGGCTACTGGTAACTTTATGCCATAATAAACAAATATTTATGGTAATTATACTTTATACATGTTACGTATGTAGTCCAGTCCGGGATTTGGGAGCCTCCCGTTTTGTATGTCATGTGACAGGTATTTTTCTGCAGTGTGATTGGTTTTAGAGTATTTTTAACATATAAAAGCAAGATGGCAGCAGCCTGCCATTACAGTGAACAAGGGTAATATACCCGAAACGCGTCTGTGTTATCACCTGTGAGGGGGGCTAAGTTGCTGTCTTATTGGTTTCAATAAAGTTGCTTAGTTTTACCGTTCGAAGAATTCTGGATTCCTTGGCGCACTGCACCCGAATATCTGCTTGTGAGCAAACACAACCACATCAAACTCGCTCATAACTATTCATTCATGTTATGATTATATAAATGCTGTGGGAGTTGTATTCCAACAGTGACAGTTGAGTATCTCTGTATATTAATTGATCTTCTCTAGTATGTCCATGAAACATAGAATAGTTACAAAAAGGGAGTGTAATCACTTTTGATATACTGTTTATATTTGAGCGTAGGTCTGCATATGTGGTATGATCAAACGCCTAAATACAGAATCAAACAAAAAGGCTACTAGATATGCTTTGACTATCCATGCTATCAAGTCTCTCTAATTATTTGGTGGCTAGTCAACTGATATTTGATCCTCAATTTGCTTCTTCCTATTAAATTGCACTGTAGGCTATCTATTTTTTTTTTTCCTTAAATGTAATAACATTAAGATATGTATCCAGTCTTCATTTTTTCCCCCTTGTTCTATTTTGCTTACTTTTAGGTGTCAACTTTTCCTCCTCTCTCGGAATATGCCCCACCAACGAACACAAGCTCAGACCATCTTGTTGCCTCCAATCCTTTTGAAGATGAATATAGTATATCCCCTATTTCAGGGTACACTTATTTTGGAAAACCTGGATATGCCAACATCAATACTTTCAATACTTTTAAGATGCCACATTGCACATCACCAAAAAGGTCTTCTCGTAATGGTGGCTTGCACAACTTTAGAGATCAGCCACTGTCTTTTCCAAGAGAAATGAAAAGCATGTCTTCAGGTAGAACGCTGTCATTTAGCAATGTACAAGAAAAATCACCATTTGAAAATGAGTCTTTTCTTAACAGTGGACTTGGACAAACTATTACTATGCCTGGGCAGCACTTTAGACCAAACCATAATCAAGATGTCTTTCACATGACGGGTCTCCACTCTGGCCAACGAAACAACTTTCAGGCTTCCTCTTACAGGGCTCAAGGTGGCAAAGTGCACTTTAATGATCAACCTGAGGGCAGCCACCTATATGAACTGGCACAACCTCAATTTATGCATCCAAAAATCTCTAACTATAAGCACGAATCGGATTCCGCTTTCAATAAAAATTCTAACCTGAACCCAACTGCAGATGAAGAAAAGTCTAATCTGGTTGACTTCACCCATCCTACTACTGATTACCAGGGTTCTAGAAAACGCACAGTTAATTCAGAAAATTTACAGTCTGGAACCGTAGACCTTACGAATTGTGCTCCAGGTAATGGAGCCTACAGCAAGACTTCACTTTCAAAACTATCAAAAAGTGATGTGACGCCTAGAGAAAAGTGCAATAGATGGCTTCAGTCCAGTTTTTGTGGTCCTTTGTCAACTGATACCATGTACCTGTGTGGTATTTGTTCTGCTGAAGTCAATAATGTTGGCGATGCCATCTTATGCGAAGTTTCTTGTCAGAAGTGGTTTCATCGGGCATGCACAGGCATGACAGAGATAGCCTATGCACTACTTACGGCAGAAACCTCAGCGATTTGGGGTTGTGATACTTGTATGGCAAAGAAGGATGTGCAGTTGGTGCGCACACGCAAATAAACCGTCTTTCATCATTTTTAGGACTTTTTCAGATAGGACAAGTGTTGGTAAATTGGAATTTTTTTGTGTCTGTAAATGAAGCCATATTCTTTCTATTTTTCCACACTGGATGCCTAAAAGGGCCTCTCTTACCAGCACCACATCTGTAAGAGACTTCCAAGGGTTGAGCACCTTTGTTTAATTGTAAAACGTGTGTGCGCCCCAAAAAAAAAAAAAAAAAAAAGTTTGATATAAGTATGAAGATTTTTGTAGGTCTTCACTTTTTTTCCTCTGCCCAGATCTGAACGATATATGCTGCTCCGAGATCTTTTGCACTATTTAGAGTAACAGTTATTTTAATATGGATTACATTTTCTTTTAGGGGCAGCACAAAGTATAAACCTAAGCGTAATTGTCCTTTTCATTGTGGTATTTGCACTAGACTACCGGTCCTGAGGACTTGTTCTGTGTGGGAGATTATCATTATAAATTGTGTTTCTTGAATCATGGCACTTATCCCTTTAAATGTGATCTCTAGATTTAACTATAATGTCTTGAATATTTATACAATTAGCAAGTCTGGTTGTTGGATTAGTTGGTTAGGCCAGAGTCCGGTTTATTTCTCTTCTACAATACCTGGCCTTGTGCCTGTTGTGACACTGAGGGACAATACTGATCTCTAGTTGGCTAACCTTGAAACAATTAGAATGGACACATAATTGTATATCCATTGATTTTGGACAAATAAAGATTGATAGGAATAATAACCTATTCGCACCTCAGGTAATATCTGTTGCTTTCATTCTGACATCCCCGAAGACTTGAACCCACTGTTTCATTCATACGGAACATTGAAGAGGTTTTCTCACCATGGTGTTTGAGTCACAGGCAGCTTAAGATTCACACTGTTTGATCAGGCTGTGGGTGGATCTATAGCAGTAATTGGCTCTGCTTGTTCTAGAGGAGCTAAATATGGTAAGTGCAGATAATTTTAATCTGTAATACAGATATCCAAGGAGTGAAAACAAGTGCTAATCAAAGGTTAATCAATCTAATCTTATTAGAGATAGTGAGTTCTGACCATGTTGAACTCCGAGCTCTGTCTAATCAGGAAGGGAGATGTGGACAGTAACCTAGACACTGGTGTACACTCAGAGCAGATTAAATCTTCTCCCTTGACCAGGGCAATACCAAAAGAGAAATGTAATTGGTAAGTCTTCATTTAACATTCCCTAAATGTTGAAAGCTAATCATTGTAGTGAGAAAACCCCTATACTACTGCAAATGTTTGATTGAAGAGCAACATCTTAATAGCAAGAGCAGGCTTATTAATCTTACATGTACAATTTAACAATGTTTTTTGTCCCCTTTATTTACCTGAAGAGTGTACATTTTATGAGGTTTTTTTTGGTATTGATGGCTTTATCTGTTATAGAAACCTTTGTTGCTTTAGTATTGTATACCTACTTTAGCACAAATGTTTCACATGCAAGAGATTACGTAAAGTACCATGAACCTGGAAACCAGCAAAATATTTTTCTCTACCAATGATTGGTGTAATAAAAGTAGATTACCATATTGCCTCCTGTTTTCATTAAGCTGTGGTTTGTGGCACAAATCATTCTAATTTAACTTGCCTTGCTGTATAGATGTGGGGAATATAAAGCCAAAATTTTTGTTAGCATGAGCCTAGCTTTTGCTATATCTTCAGCACGTCAACTATGCACCTTACGGTCAGCCCCATACCAGACTCTACTAGGGGATAGGTTGCAATGTTCCCTTGTACAAATGTAACCATAGCATTTACAGTATATGCATACATATAAAAAGTAATGCTATGTGTATACTGTTTAGGGGGACAACCTGATCAGATTTTCTCTGTTTTGAATTAATACCAAGTGTGGATGGGCTGCAAGCCAAACTAAAAGGGAGTCTACTACAGTACATCCTGCTGTCTACATGCGTATATGTATGGACTGCACAAATGAATTTCATGGCTCATAATGACCAGTAGATGGTGGTCACCATGAGAAACTGGGGCAGAAAGACTTGCTATAAGGAGAACTCTGAAAGTTCCTTGTTGGAAAGCGAAGAAAAGATTTATTTGCATACAGAAGTATTTTGCTGGCTGTTTCTTGCCTTTGGGTATTGGGATATGTTCACACGAATTATTGCAGGTGTGTAGTGTGTGCTGCTATACGCCTGCTACTTTAGGGTATGTTCACACGCCGTAATTGCGGCGCGCGTTTCGCTGCGTATTTACACTTTAATATGGAATGCAAAATGTGCGCCGCAGTTACGAAGATTCATAGCTCTCATAGAGAGCCATGAAATACGCCTCGTCTCCCCCGGCATACAATACGATTGTATATTATTCTAGAGGAGAGAAGTGACAGGTCACTTCTTTGCGGCACTTATGCGCCATTGATAATAAAAGTGAATGGGGCCACCCAACCCCCACCTCCTCTCAAACCCTCTGTTCTTGGAAGTACGTGCTAATCAGCGCGTGCTTCCAAAACCAAGGCGTATGGTGGCGCAATTACGCCATTGGCACATACCTTTTAAGGACCTTGGTCTGATTTTTATTTCATTTTTCTTTGCTCAAAATTGACGAAATGGATTTATATCTAAAAATGGACACTTACCAATGCAAACACAAAAGCAGGTTTTGGGGGGTTTTTTATGTCCGAAAACAGATTTGTTTAATAGATGCAAACAGTTTGCCCACCATTTTCCAAGGATTTCAATGTGAGGCAGGGAAGGGAAAGTGGCAGTGAGACAGACATGGGTTCTCTTTGGGTTTCATTTTTATTTTGTTTTTATGTAACTAGCACAGCATACTACACTATTTGTCCATCAGTATTTGACAAAACCATGGAAAGCCAAATGCATAGGTTAACCAGGCCTTAGTTTTGCAGACAAGTTGTTTATTTATGGCTAGAAAAGGCTTTTGCTTAACTCCGTTAGTCTTTGAAAACCGATTTTCAAGGGGTTTGTTAACGGTCTATGGGGACAAAGCTGTTGGCTTACCTAGAATTGAAGGGGTGGCTAGATTGTGTATGGCCACACACATATGCATGTTTTTCTCACTATCTGACTTGAAATCCGAATAAACCTTACCCATTTTAGATCAATTAGGATTACCAAAATTATCTATATTTGCCAAATGCCAGAATATGACAGAGACTTTTTTTTAAGGCATTTTTATTACTTTCTGTAGATTCAAAAGTTTCCATACACCAGGATTACTAAGCCTTTAAACAATTTGGGACAGACCATATAATGCTGTCCTGTCTTTTGGAAGCTTCTTAGCAACATCTGAGTTTATTAGAAACACATGTGGATATATTTTAAAGCACACTAGAACCCACACTGCTTCTGTGTGTAACATCATGGGAAAGTCTAAAGATATCAGCCAAGATATCGGGAAGGGAATTGTGGACTTGAACAAGTCTGGTTCATCCTTGGGTGCAATTTCCAGATACCTGAAGGTGTCTCGTTCATCTGTACAAACAATTCTACACAAGTACAAACAAGATGGGAATATCCAGCCATCCTACCGCGCAAGAGGGAGATGGGTTCTGTGTCTCGGAAATGAACGTCCTTTGGTCCGACATGTGCATATCAACCCAAGAACAAAAGCAAAAACCTTGTGAAGATGCTGGAGAAGGCTGGTAAGATTGTGTCATTATCCACAGTCACTCAATCCCGCCACCTGATCTCTCTATCACAGTCAATGGCTACACTCTCTCACCAGCTCCACAAGTCCGCTGCCTTGGGATAACCCTTGACTCCAATCTGTCCTTCAAACGGCACATCCAAAACCTCACCTCTGCATGCCGCCTCCACCTAAAAAAAATATCTCCCGTATCCGCTCATTCCTTAATTTCAAAAGCACAAAAACGCTGGTCCATGCCCTCGTTATCTCACGCCTTAGACTATTGCAACCTCCTTCTCTGTGGCCTCCCAGCTAGCACCCTCGCTCCCCTCCAATCCATCCTTAACTCTGCTGCCCATCTGATTCACCTCTCTCCTCGCTACTCCTCTGCCTCTCCCCTCTATCAATCCCTTCACTGGCTTCCCATTGCCCAGCAAATCCAGTTCAAGATAGTAACCTTGACCTACAAGGCTCTCCATAACCATTCCCCTCCATACATATCTGCCTTAATCTCCAGATATCTCCGCTCCTTACAGGAGCTTCTTCTCTGCTCTCCCCGTGTCAACTCCTCACATAACCGTCTCCAAGACTTCTCCCATGCTTACCCCATACTCTGGAACTCGCTGCCTCGACACATCAGACTCTCCCCCACTCTCGCCAGCCTCAAAAGCAACCTGAAAACCCATCTCTTCAGGATTGCCTATAACCTACAATAACCTTGCTGTCACTACACTCTCCACAACCATGTCTGCCCCTCACCTTCTGTCTCTTCCCACCTTCTTTTAGAGTGTAAGCCCTCACGGGCAGGGCCCTCTCTCCTTCTGTACCAGTTGTTGGTTATTAATTTGTCACCTTTGTACTTGTTTGACCTATGTTATGTATGAAACCTGAATGTACAGCGCTCTGGAACCAAGGGCGCTCAAAAATTAATAATAATAAAATGAGTACTGTATCAACATGAGCTGAAAGGCCACTCTGCCAGGAAGAAGCCGTTACTCCAAAAGAAACATATAAGAGCCAGCTTAATGTAAATGCACACAGGAACGAAGACCTACATTTTTGTACACATGTCCTGTGGTCTGACTAAACTAAAATTGAACTGTTTGTTCATAATGACCATCGTTACGTTTGGAGGAGAAAGGGAGAAGCTTGAAAGCCTAAGAACGCCATCCCACAGGGATATAATGTTCTGGGGTTGTTTTGCTGCAGGAGGGACTGGTGCAATTCACAAAATAGATGGCATTATGAGGAAAGAAGATTGTGTCAGTACTGAAGCAGCATCTCAAGACATCAGCCAGGAAGTTTAAGCTTGGGTGGAAATGGGTCTTCCAAACGGACAATGACCTGAAGCATACTGCCAAACTGGTTACAAGGTGGCTTAAGGATAACCAAGTCAATGTTTTGGAGTAGCCATTACAAAGCCCTGATTTCAATCTTATTGAAAATGTATGGGCAAAGCTGAAAATGGAGGTGCGAGCAAGACGACCTACAAACATGGCTCAGTTACACCAGTTCTGTCAGGAGGAATGGGCCAAAGTTCCTACCAACTATTGTGAGAAGCTTGTGGAAGGATATCCAAAACGTTTGACCCAAGTCATACAGTTTAAAGGCAATGCTAACCAATACTAATGAAATGTATGTAAATTTTTTATCTTTGCAGAAAGTAATAAAAATTTCTCTCTCTCGATATATAGATATAATTATTATTATATGTAAGTGCTGCGGAATATGTTGGCTCTATATAAATATAGATTGTTATTATTCGGTGTGTTGTAACAATGCTGGAATCTTCACAGATGGCTTCAGGCTCCCACTTCCTGTTGAAGCTGTGAACGGGTCTACAGTAGTGATTGGCACATTAGCTGAGCCTGTTAGAGGGACATTAGTAATGGAGGGGTTTCAACAGCAGGACAGAAGGCTACAGAGCTCTAATGGGTTAAAACCTGTCCATAACACAGATCAACCAGCTCCTGTGCTACTAAGGGAAGCAAAATCAGAACAGCAATATATTTGGTAATAACCTTGCCTTTTGCCTACGTGTTTAAAGTTAACCAATGAAATGGGAATACCCTTGTATGTATTAACTTAGCCTTCCAGAAAAATGTCATCTTGCAAAAGACTCCCTCTGTATTTTGATGGGATGCCAAATAGGGGAGCTACATTTTTATTTTTTTGTAAACCGGACCTTAAAGGGACCTCAGATACAGATCTGTAATAGAACCCCTAAGTTATTATTTCTTGTTGAGTTGAGGGAAGAAAGTACCAGGTGTTCATAAGAAGAACAAATTGTGCTGTTCTCACTGGCAATGTAATACTACTTGATTTACACACTTGATAGTGTAAGCCAAATGACTTCAGGCCTGTATGTTATTACGTTCAATATAACTTGAAAATTTATGGTGTCTTCTATTTACCCGGATTTCAGGATCGATTTCCTTTACTGCAAGCGAAATTATGTTGTGAACATTTGTCACACTTTATTTAGAAATGCTACGCAAAGTTAAAATTGTTGTATTGGGGATCTGTGAATGCAATTTTTCATCTTAGAGGGGTTGTCCAGGTGTTTAAAACTAGAGGAATTTGTACACAAAAAAAATCCCAAAAACCGATAACTCTCCTTCCTCACCTCCCTTACAGCGCTGACTCTGCAGGCGGTAGTTCCTTGGTCTGCTCTTCACTTTCAGTTGTGGGTCGCTGCTATAGCAGTTACGTGCCAAAGCCTGACATCGCTGCTTGGAGTGTTAACTTTCAGTGACAGGTGACCGCTGGAGTCAAACGGCAGCGGTAGACATGTACGCCTGTCTGCCAACCGCCTTGGACAGACGTCCCACAGGTTCAGGGCTGGAACAGAGGTGAGTATATGTTTTGGTTTTACATTATCTGGGCAGCAATACCTTAAAGGGTTTTAACCACAAAGTAAAATCCTTTGCACTGGTCGCTTACAGTTAGCTGTGAGTCACGGGTGGTGCTTGTTATCCTTTCTATTCACTTTTGTGGGAGTTCTTGCATATTTTCAAGCGTACACCCTCTATGTTCAGAAGCTTCCATAGAAGTGAATAGACAAGACAACCACAGTTGCTGCCCTGCTCATTCACATGCACAGTTGGATTGTGGTAAAACTCCATTATTTTTCTAAAATGCTTGGAGCAGTCGCTTAGAGGGGTTTTGCCAAGACGCGAGTTCCTTACCTATTCTCTGCTCAGAAGAGAAGATAAACACAGGATGCAGCATCATGGGGGACAGAAAGGGGGCTGAACACAGAGCCAGTAAGCAGGGATCGTGTACAATGTTTACTCAAATAATCACATTACAACCAGTGGATTTTCTTGATATTCAAACGCTTTATTTGAATAAAGTAGATACTGACATACAAGGAAACAGAGACTTGGAAAGTCTCAACCATGAAGTGAGAGTACAAAGTAATATTATACAGGATATACAGCAAGTAAGATATAAAGAGTGCCAAACCCTCAACATCCGAATAACATCAAGATACATCAACATGATGTGGCTAAGATATCGATATAAACAGAAATGCCTCATAATATAGGAGGCAAAACAATTTCGTCTACAGTGCAACAAAAACAAAAACGGGTATCCATAATGGGACCCTATGACAACTCGATACTGATTCAATAATACTCATAAGGAGGAGGAGTAAAAGAAAAAGCAAAAAAAAAGGGGGAAGAAAGGGGGAAAAAAGTTGGGGGCGCGGAATTATACGAAGAGTGCGGAAGCCTAGGTCTCAATAGCTATTTCACTTAAGTTAACTCAGAAAAGTACGAAGTACCGGGGAGGATTGGAAAGCGTGCCAGGGTGTCCATGTTTTCAGCCATTGCTGTGTTTGTCATATGGAGGAACTCTTGGCGACCTCTGACAGACAAATGTGAGTTACCTCCGACATCCACTCCGCTATAGTGGGCGGGTCAGAGGATCTCCAGTGTCTGGGAATGACCGTCTTGGCTGCCTGAAGAAGATGGCGCAACAATGAGCCTTTGTAAGTGGACATCGGCATATCAGACATAAAAAGAAGGGCTGCTTCAGGGCTCCTCGGGAAACTCAGGCCCGTTACTTTCCTACTTATGTCGTAAACCGTATCCCAAAACCCCTGTAGGGCCTGGCAATCCCACCAGACATGTACCATAGTCCCCTTGCTAGTAGATTTTCTATACAAAAGAAAAAGGTCTTTCTCCAACAGTCCCTTGCAAGCTGGCTCATGTTCCCTGTCATCCAATAAGAAGTGCAAACGCACAAGCGCGCAACTCCTGGTTGTGTCTAATGTAAACTGTCAGGAAACTAAGGGGGACTAAGCAATGCTGTAGCTCTCACAGGCGTCACTTTTTTTTTAATGACATATTTAGAAAAGTGATTAAAAACCCATTTTGGAGGATCCCACGTCAATGTTACATCGTGGCAAAACCCCTTTGTCTGTTTCAGACTACTGTAATGAATTCTGTATTGTGGTAGTAACACCACTCCAGAGCTCACATGATGGGAGCCTATGATCTGTTCAATTTCATTTTCTCAATGTGTATATATAGTTGTGCTCAAAAAACATGAGCAAAGCACAAAATCATTAATAGTTTTTATTTCCATGTATTGGGAACATTACACACTTGCTTTCTAAATAAAAACATTATGAGAAATGTATGGAATTGTTAAAGGGGTTGTGTGTGAGACCCCAAAAAATAAGATCATATAGCGCATTAACTCCCAGCCCTCACCCATCTTTTCAATCTATCATTAACCTCTGGCATCTTCCCTTCCTCTCTTAAACACGCGACCATCACACCTATCCTTAAGAAACCATCTCTCGACCCCTCCTCACTGTCCAACTATCGCCCCATCTCACTGCTCCCTTTTGCATCCAAACTCCTCGAGCAGCACGTCTATCTTCAGCTGTCCTCCCACCTCTCCTCCAACTCTCTCCTTGACCCACTCCAATCAGGCTTCCAACCCAACCACTCCACTGAAACTGCCCTAACCAAGGTCACCAACGACCTAGTAACTGCTAAAGCCTCACGCCACTACTCCGTCCTTCTCCTCCTAGACCTGTCCTCTGCCTTTGACACTGTCGACCACTCCATCCTGCTACAAATCCTCTCCTCCCTCGGCATCACGGACCTGGCCCTCTCCTGGATCTCTTCATACCTCTCTGAACGGACATTCAGTGTCTCTCACTCCTGCACCACCTCCTCCTCCCACCCGCTCTCTGTTGGTGTCCCTCAGGGGTCTGTCCTGGGCCCACTCCTCTTCTCT
This sequence comes from Phyllomedusa bahiana, assembly GCA_025379985.1. Taxonomy (NCBI): domain Eukaryota; kingdom Metazoa; phylum Chordata; class Amphibia; order Anura; family Hylidae; genus Phyllomedusa; species Phyllomedusa bahiana. The sequence goes on from JAODAL010015874.1 coordinate 55,072, forward strand.
ATCTACACTCTTGGTCTGGGTCAGCTCATAGCCTCGCATGGCTTTAACTACCACCTGTACGCGGACGACACCCAGCTTTATATCTCCGGTCCTGACATTAACTCCCTTCTCTCCCGGATCCCAAAATGCCTATCATCCATTTCCTCCTTCTCCTCCCGTCGCTTAAAACTAAATGTAGATAAAACAGAATTCATCATCTTTCCACCGTCCCTCTCTACCCCTCCACCTGATCTCTCTATCACTGTTAATGGCCACACCCTCTCACCAGCTCCACAAGTCCGCTGCCTTGGGATAACCTTTGACTCCTCTTTATCCTTCAAACCACACATCCAAGCCCTCACCTCTGCCTGCCGCCTCCACCTGAAAAATATTTCACGCATTCGCCCATTCCTCAACTCTGACACTACTAAAACGCTAGTCCACGCCCTCGTCATCTCCCGCCTTGACTACTGCAACATCCTTCTCTGTGGCCTCCCAGTTAGCACCCTCGCTCCCCTCCAATCCATCCTAAACTCTGCTGCCCGTCTGATTCACCTCTCTCCTCGCTACTCCTCTGCCTCTCCCCTCTGCCAATCCCTTCACTGGCTGCCCATTGCCCAACGAATTCAGTTCAAATTACTAACCCTGACCTACAAGGCTCTCCATAACCTCTCCCCTCCATACATCTCTGCCCTAATTTCCAGATACCTCCCCTCACGCAATCTCCGCTTCTCACAGGACCTTCTCCTCTGCTCCCCCTCTCATCAGCTCCTCACATAACCGTCTCCAAGACTTCTCCCATGCTTCACCCACACTCTGGAACTCCTTAACCCAAAACATCAGACTCTCCCCAACTTTCACCAGTTTCAAAAGCAACCTGAAAACCCATCTCTTCAGGATAGCCTACAACCCACACTAACCCCACCACCACTACACCGGCCCGCAAGCATGTCTGCCCCACACCTTCTGTCTCTCCCCTTCTTCCTTGTAGATTGTAAGCCCTCGCGGGCAGGGTCCTCTTTCCTCTCTGTTTCAGTTACTAGTCATTTTTGTCCCCATTATATTTGTTCAATATTTGTTATGTATGTAATTCCCCTTAAATGTACAGCGCCCTGGAATTAATGGCGCTCTAAATTAAATAATAATAATAATAATAATGCTAAAGATAATTAGTAAGTATCTGTCACAATCCAGTGTGTGAACGACTTATAAACACTGTTATATCACGTATTATTGCCATATTGGATCTTTCTCCTCACTGGACCTGTGGGCTGAGATACAGTTGCTAGGCACGCTCTATAAGAACTACATGAAACTACATGTCCCACAACAACCTAATTCCCCCAGCTGAGCTGTAGATTCTATACACTATATTCACACCAAATATACATGTGTTTTTATGCACAGCCCTCCATCTCCTTTCTACTCAGCAGAGCCATCCCTCATACCACAAATCTGTCAGGCTGACTGAGCACCGCACATATCCAGCTATGTCAGTCAGCCTAACCAAGAAGTAACTTAGAGTCTGTCCTACTTCCTGCAAGACAGGTTTCTGTTGAGGAAGTAGCCCGGCGGCCATTTTGTTCTTCTATAATAATTATTCCCTAGACAAAATGAGCAGACTTTTCTAATTAAATGTATTTAGGAACTTTTTCATTAAGACATGCAGTTTATCGATTTAGTTTTCTTCTTTTCTCGGAGAACCGCTTTAACTACCGTACTTTACAGAAAATGGCAAAAATTTAACATTGGGCTGTTTAAAAGAAAAAAACAAAATAAACAGTGTCTGCCTTTTCTTTACAAACTCAAAATATACTTTTTTTTTTTTTTAAGTATTTAGCATTCCTGTGAATCAGTAACCTAATATTTAGTTGTATAACCACATTTTTTTAGAACTTCTTAACATCCATTTTGCATAGAGTAAACCAACGTCTGGCATCCTGTTATTACAGTCCAGGATGCTTTGACTACATCCCACAGCTTATTTACATTTGTTGGCTTTGCCTCAGAAATGGCATTTTTTGTCATCTCACAAATGTTCTATAGGATTAAGGTCCAGGGATTGGGCTGGCCACTCCATAACCTCAATTTTGTTGGACTGGAACCAAAATTTTGCTCATTTACTGGTGTGTTTAGCGTTGTTGTCTTGGTTCCTCCTCAGCGTAAGGCAATGTGACCTCTCAAGTATTTTGATATATGCAAACTGGTCCATGATTTCTGGTATGCGGTAATAGGCCGGCACCATAGTAAGAGAAACATGTCCATATCATGATGCTTGCACCACCAGGCTTCACTGTCTTCAGAGTGTACTGTGGCTTGAATTCAGAGTTTGGGGTTCGTCTGACGAACTGTCTGTGGCCCTTGGACCTAAAAAGAACCATTTTACTTTCATCAGTCCACAGAATGTTTCTCCATTTCTCTTTTAGCCAGTTGATGTGCTCTTTAGCTAATTGTATCCGCTTCTGCAAATGTCTTCTTTTTTTTTTTTTCTAACAGTGGGACTTGATTATAGATTAACTTCACACAGGCATCTTCAAAGGCTATGTCTACACAGCACAGAAAAAAAGACCGGTTTTACAGCGTTTTTCGTTTTCTAAAAACGACTGAAACGAGGTCCCATAAACTTCTATAGTAAAACGTCCTGTTGTATCCACAGAACATCTTTTTTTCTGTTCGTTTTATTTGCTGGTCGTTTTTTGAACATATCTAAGGGTATAGTACACGCCGCAATACGTGTGTTTCGGGAGATAGCGTTAATATGTGCGTACTCCCGCGATGAGCGGAGAAGAGCCATCCCATTGAGGTGTTCATCTTCTGTCCGGAAACCAGATGGAAGAATGAACATGCTCAATGTTTTTTGAGCGGCCCGTGGGCCGAAAACCCTTGCTGTGGGGACATGCCCTAAGAGTGACTTTTTTTTTTTTTTTTTTTCCTGTACTGTTTGGTGGCAATAAATATATTGAACTAATTAGACCTGTTCCTGTGTGGTAAATGCACCTTTTATGTGAAGCCCATTCAAATAAAAAATCTTTACACCTCTGACTGGAGTAATTGTCACTTGTAGGGCCTTACAATAAATGGAAAATTGCAGTTACTTACAATGTAATTATCAGTCAGTTTGGATATCAACCTTTATTTGACTGCTGTGCTCTTGATCTCGCTTGCTAGGCATTTGCATAGAATTCATTCAACAGCCACCCTTGACACTGAACTCCTTGCCAACAACAGCGAGTTGCTATGCGACATAATGGGACAGGATATTAAGGGCATTATCTTTAGAGCCTGCTGCTCTCTAAGGAATACATTGTTTATCTGACACAAAAATAACTAGGTAATTGCAAAGTAGTAACATCCAGTAACGGTCTGTATCAATGAACTCTCGTGTGAACACAGGCAATTATAGGAGCCCCTGGCTACGATCCCACTGGAGTCATTATTTTCTCCATATGTCCTAAGTATCAGAAACTGTGATTGCATTGGGATGCTGGTGTGTTGAACCTGTCTAGATTTTTCATTTTTGCATCTGTGAATTCTATAATACAATTTCAAGAAAAATTATGTGAACCCTTTACCTGAATGTCTGTCTGTATTAATTACTTAATAATATTTAAAGGGGTTTTCCATAACTAAAAAAAAAAAAAGGCCATAAGGCCATAATAAAAAATAGAAGAAAAAAACTAACCTTGTACACCCTCTTGTTCCAGTGCTGTGGCCCTTCCAGTGATCAAGGCAAATGTCGCTGTTCTTGACCCTGCGACCTATTGCAGGCATCAGCAATCATGTGCTGGATATCCCACACATTACTGCTGCGGCCTGTGATTGGCTGGAGGGTCAAATGAAAACTGAGCGTAAATTTATTTTATTTAGATACGTGTTTGGATCCGTCTGTCGGACCCCAAACGGACCCAAACACTTATCTAATAATGTGATTTTTACATTGCTTTTCACACGAGTGTCTCATTGCGTCTTTTGGATCCGTCTTTCGGATTCGTTCCAGGAATTGACATGTCAATTCTTGGTCCGAAAGACGCAGCATATTTTAAACTAAAAAATTTTTTCCAATGGCATTCAGCATGCAAGACAAATAGTTATAGTTTAATAGCTTGTACTTTTATGGAGGAGGCTACACCAGTCATGTTTTACCTTTTTTTGTCTGCCGTTTTCAATTTGTGAAATGGAAAAAGGGAGAGGGTGTCTTGAATTTTTCATATTTTTTTTAAAACTTTTTTGCTTCCCCTAGGGTACTTGACCACTATGCTCTCCTATTACACTCTACTTCAATGTAATATGGCAGGCCTTCATTGTTCCTTTTTAGGTGCTGCATTTGCATTCACCATGGCAAATACCAGCTGGCACCCGCCATGTATGGGGTTGACTCTGCTTATGAGCCCACTGCAAGACTTCATGACTTTATAGCCATGTCAAATATCAGTAAGGGAATATTCACATAGCTTATTTGCGGAGCGTTCTTTAGCGCCTAACTGTGCTGCGATGTGCCTGAAGTATGCCCCACAAAAATGGTAAAGTCATAGCACTCATTAAGTGCTATAATAACCAGATGTATTGCAAAGCGTGTACTGGGAGCCTGTAAAAAGAAGTCACTTCTGTTTGGCGAGTACACGCTGGGGAAAATGAAAGTAATGGGCGGCCCGGCCGTAACAGTGAGGGCTGGTTCACACGGCTTATTCAAGCCGTAATTGCGCCCGCAAGTACGGCTTGAATAAGGGGTGGGGCAGCGGCGCAGCTCGCCGGCCCCATAGACATGCATCATCCACGGCGCGTCTCCCGCCGGGACAATGAACATGTCAATTTCTCCCCGCCCGGCGGATTCGCCGAGTGGGATGGAGAGACGGAATCCATAGTTCTCTATGTGAACTGTGGATTACTGTAATGGCTGGGATGGATTCCAGCCGTATTGCAGCGTAGTACGGCACGCAATACGGCTGCAATCCGTGCCCAAAATAAGCCGTGTGAACGGCCCTTGAAAGTACAAACTGGTTAGCACGTAATTTCAAAAGCAGGTGTAGTGTGGCGCACGAAGGTACATGCCACTTTATGCTGTGTGAAAATACCCTAAGAGCGCGTTCACATGGCATAGGACAAATGAGGGCTGGTTTGCCGGCCGGTATTTGTCCTGTTTTGCTCTGAGCGGAGAACAGCCCTCCTCCCATTGAGAAACACATCTTCAGTCCGGAAACCGGACTGAAGATGTTGCTTGATCAATGTTTTACCGCCGGGCAGAAAACCCGAGCAGTGGGGACTGCTGCACGGGTTTTCCATAGAGCACAATTGTGCTCATTTTCTCTGAAGAAACACTCTATGCCCATACAAAGTTTGGCGCATTAAGCTTTATGTAATTTGCCAAAAATCTTCATACTGTCGTATTCTACACTCTTCTATATCTATTTAGAACTGGAGTGTCGGCGCCAAGTAAAAAAAAAGTACGAATTCGAATTCATACATGTCCACCTATGTTTTGGGGGTGTTTCTCTGCTAAGGCCATAGGACTACTTCACCGCATCAGTGGGGATGACTCTGCTTGTGAGCCCACTGCAAGACTTCATGATTTATATAGCTATGGTCAATACAGTAAGGGTATGTTCACTGTGCTGCGATGTGCCCAAAGTATGCCCCACAAATATGGTAAAGTCGTAACACTCATTAAGTGCTATAATAACCAGGATGTATTGCCAAGCCTGTACTGTGAGTCCGTAAAAAGAATTGTCCCTTCTTTTGGGTGAGTACGTGCCGGAGAAAATGAAAGTAATGGGAGGCCAGGCCATAACACTGTTGAAAGTACAAACTGGTTAGCGCGTAATTTCGAAAGCAGGTGTACATGCCGCTCTATGCTGTGTGAAAATATCCTAAGGGGTCAAAAAGGCAACCTGTATTTTTGTTGGACTCGCAAACATTGGGGTAAATTTGTTTGCATCTAGAATCATTTAGAAAATGTGTCAGGCAGGAGGTAAAAGAACACTTAACATTGCGGCTACAGCAACCTTGATTGGGCTTCCAGCTGCTCTGGTAATGGATTAGCACCCCGCAATCTTGCTGTAGTGTGCTGGTGTGCGGAACCGTTTATCATTCATTTAGATGCCGCGGCATCTAAATGCTTATAAAGTAGGGATCAGAGCCGGCTCCGGTCCCTGCTTTTAACGGCAGGATTCGGATGCAATTAGCAACGGGCCCCTGCCTCCTATGTAGCGGACCTATTGAGTTAACCTAGTACATAGGACCTGATTCATAATAGGACATATCCATTATCGGTAAGGGGTTAAAGTAGTTTTGCCATCACAAACATTGTTGGCCTATCGGTAGGATAAACTGGCAAACACAAAACTACAAAATGAGATCTGTATATGATAGGTACAAGTTTATTGTCAAAAACCGCAAAGAAAATATTCTATCACAAAATTGTAACTTTATTTGTAGTCCAAAATATAGAAAAGGACATACATAATATTAATAATCTTTATTCATATAGCGCCAACATATTCCACAGTACTATACAATATACATACATAAACAGATAACAAAATTGTATAGTGGTACTATGGACAAAACCTAAGATGGAGTATTATGCATGAAAAAAAAAATGCTAAATATATAGTAAATCTAAAGGCTCAACTTAGAAAGGATATAAAGGATCAATTCAATAACCAAAATAGCAATGAGAAATAGTAATACCCTCCATAATGAATAATCAATATAAAATGATATGCATACAGACCAAGAGCTGAGGCACAGAAACCCCAACAGGTGTTTCAGCACACGTCTTTGCCAGGGGGTAAAACCTATTTGACATTGATATACCATCAATGTCAGACAGGTAGGGGTCCCACACTCTCCAGAACAGGCCTTGAAACTCCCCACGCTGAATAGAAAGGTTGCTGTGCGAAGGCCTTTTTTTCTTCTACAAGTGGTTTAAAACAGTAAGAAAAGTGTCTGTAAAAAGCCCAAATAGCAATGTTAATAGTAAAATTACATTAGGGAAATGATTATGTAGTTCTATAGGTGGGTGTGCTGCTTCATATTCTATAGACACCAACCTATTAACTAACTTTTCCAGCTAAGGCTTGGTTCTGGTCGGAGGATCTGGTTGGTGCTCCGGCACAAATTCCATCAAAAACTACAGAAAACGTAGTGCAGCATGCTTTGCTATTTTTTCCATTAAAACAATAACCACCAGTACAGAGAGCAGACTGATCCTATTGTAGTCAATGGGGCAGTCGTTGGGGTCCATCATTCTACAGCCTTGCTGAAGCCTCTCTGCAGAAGGTTGTGGACGGAGGCTCAGGCGTAGATGAGAACCAGGCCTAAGCTTATGTGCTCATAAGTATTTTAAGCCATTAAGGCTAGACTCACACTTGCGTCCAAGGGAACCTTCATCTAAGAGATGGAACCAGATCTAGTTTGCAACGGACTTCATTGACTAATATGTTTCACCAGGTTTCTGCCGTGGTGTCTGTCATCTTAATAGAAAAAAAATACAGCAGCACGTTCCGCTATTTTATTATTTCCAACAGAACTTGCAATAGAAGATACCCAACATAGTCCCCAATGAAGGGCCTAGTCATGGGCGTAACTACAGTGAAATAAATAATAATTTGATCCCTTGCTGATTGTATAAGTTTACCCACTGCCAAATACATGAACAGTCTATAAACTCCTGACTCCTACAGACCAGTTAGGTAATGTTCACACGGCTTATTCAAGCCGTAATTGTGGGACGGATTTCGCCCGGTTACGGCCCCATAGACATTGCATTATTCACGGTGCATACGCGGCGTAAATAATGTGCATGTCACTTTCTCCCCCCGCGGCGGATTGGCCGAGCGGGGAGGAGCGACGGAATCCACAGTTCTCTATGAGAACTGTGGATTACCGTAATGACAGGGGGCGGATGGAGCCGTACTGCAGCGCAAATCCGGCGCGCAGTACGGCTCCAATCCGCGCCCAAATAAGCCGTGTGAACATGGCCATAGATGCTCCCAATCAACTCGTTACCTGCATTAAAGACAGCTGAAATAGTCACCTTTATAAAAGACTCCTGTCCACAGATTCAATCAGTCAGACTCTAACCTCTACAACATGGGCAACACCAAAGAGCTTTTTAAGGAGGGTCGGGGACAAGACATGACCGGCCAAAGCGGGAAATTTGCGCTAAAAAAATAAAAGTAAGATGCGGGGTGAAAAGGGAGACAACTTTTGGGTTGCAAAAGTAACCCCGGTTTCCCCAAAACCCGGCTTTTTCAAGCCGGAATGCCTTTCGAAAATCCCGGCTTGAAAAAAGGGGGCGGGGTGGGGCCCGCCGGCCCCATAGACTTACTTTAAACCCAAGGCGCGAAGGGGCCCTGGATAATGGGCAGGTAAATTACTACCCCCCGGGGGAAATTTCGCCAAGGGGAAGAGGGGGCGATGGAATCCACTGTTCTCTTAGAGAAAAGGTTTAAATTTAAACCCCCGAATTACGCGATGGATTGGCCCCCGTACTCCCGCGCAAAATCCGGCGCGCAGAAAGTCCCAATCTCGGCCACAAAACCCGTTGAACGCCCCTAAGAAAACGGAAGGAAGAAAATACTGTCAATTGACATTGACTGGAGCCCCCTTTCAAAATCTCATTTTCAGGGGGTACTTTGATCATGAAAAGGTAAAAGATAACCTAAAACTACACGGGGGGAATTTGTTAATGATCTCAAGGAAATCTGGGACCACACCCCACAAAGAAAATCATTGGTAACACATTACACCATTGGTCTTCAAAACTGCGGCCCTCCATCTGTTGGGGAAAATACAAAACCTCCCATCAAGCATTTATATAATCTATAACAGTGGTGATGATTGGAATTGTAGTTTCCCTCCCCTTTATCAAGCTTAATAAAGGGGAGGAATACTTTCCCCGAAATGTCCCCTACCGACCGGACTGCCTTTTCTCTTGATGCCCCCCACAAGAGCCCTGGTTGGGGCAGAAAAAAGGGCTTTTTTTCCTGGATAATTTTTAAATGCCATAATATTTGGGACACATGTAAACTTTCCCTTTTATTAGTGGATGTTAAAAAGAAAGGTTTTTTTGAAAATTTAAAAAAGGGTTTTATTTTTTTTATAAATGACCCCCAAAATTTTTAAAGGGAAATATTTGATACCGGGTTGGGGACCGCACAGTTTTCCTTTAAAAAAGGGACAAAAATCTCTAAAGGCTTTTTTAAAGATTATCAATTTTAGTTTTCCCAACAGCTGGAAGGGCCCCAGTTTTTTAAAACCACTGCATTACACCATAATGGTTTTTAAAAAAAACCTGCATGCCCCACAAAGGGCCCCCTGATCAAAAGGCACATTGGAAAAGGGGGCCCAGTCCCGAAGTTTTACCAAAGAACACCTGGGTGATTCTGCGAGTGACTGGGAGAAAAATTTAGCTTTTTTTCATTAAAATCAAATCGCCGTGTTGGGGGAAGAAAATGCTCCTATGACCCAAAAACCCATCCCCACGTCAAACGGAGTTTGGGAAACCCTTTTTTTTGGGGGTTTTTCCCCCCTGCTAAGGGACAGGAAAATACTTCACCACATTTAATGGAGAAAAGGGTGGACCATGGACCGTAAAACCTGGGGTGCCCAACCCCCCTTCCCTCCCCAGGACATTAAAAAAGGGTTGTGGCTGATTCCCTTCCCCGCAAACAAGGGCCCCAAAAATCACAAACCCAAAACAACAAAGGGGTGGGTCAAAAAGAAGCACATTAAATTCATGGAGTGGCCTACCAGTTCCCCCAACCTTAATCCAATAGAAAACTTTTGGAGGGAGTTGAAGCTCCCGAGTTAAACCAAGGGGCCCGCCCCCAAAATCTTAATGAATTTTTTTGGGATGATCTGCAGAGGGTTGGACCCAAATTCCCCCAGTGCTCAAACCTCAAAACAACTACAAAAATTTCTGACTGCTTGCTTGGGCCCAAAAAGGCTTTTCCACCATTAAAAAAAATCCCTTTTTTGCTAAAGGGATCAAAACCTTTTTTCTCACTGCAAAATGCAAAAAAAAAATTTTTAAACAATGTGACTTTTTGGGTTTAATTTTTTATATTTCCCTCCATCAATGTAAAAAAATTTAAACCCACCCTTTAAAAATTTTAGACGTTCATGTCTTTTGGGATGGGGAAGCTTACACAATCCCCAAAGGGGGCAAAAATTAAATTTCCCTTAAACCCCATTGTCATAAACCCAAAATATGGGCCCCGAACTGGGTGGGGCCCCCCCCAGTACTAAACAGTGTTCCCTTTGCAGGGAACAAGTAGTCTGTGGTTTTCTGCTCTCCAGCATTGAGAGAGCAGTGAGGATTAGCTACCATGTATCCCATCCCCCACAGCAGAGGGGCTCCCCCTGCGCTTTTAAAACCTAAACCCATCAAGCGCTCCCCTGTATCTCTATGGCCCATTTTAGTGCACCCCTGTATCTCTATGGCCCATCATAGCACACCCCTGTATCTCTATGGCCCATCATAGCGCTCCCCTGTATCTCTATGGCCCTTTAAACCTCCCCTGTACCCATGGCCCCCTCATAGCGCTTCCCCCCTGTATCCCTATGGCCCCCTCATATGCTCCCCCTTTTCCCCATGGCCCATCATAAACGTCCCCCTATCCCTAAAAAGCCCCCTCATAAACGCCCCCTGATCCCCCCCTAGCCCATCCAAACCTCCCCTGTATCCCCATAGCCCATTACAGCGCTCCCCTGTATCCCAAAACCCATCACACGCTTCCCCGTATCTCTAAGCCCACATAGCGCTCCCCTAATCTTATACTATAGGGCCCCTCACAGGGGCTCCCCCTTATCCCAAAAGCCCATCACAAGCCTCCCCCCGTACTCTATAGCCCAACACAAAGGGTCCCCTGTAACTCTATTGTATCTCTATAGCCCATCACGGCGCTCCCCTGTATCTCTATAGCCCATCATAGCGCTCCCCTCTATCCCTATAGCCCATCACAGCGCTCCCCTGTATCCCTATAGCCCATCACAGCGCTCCCCTGTATCCCTATAGCCCATCATAGCGCTCCCCTGTATCCCTATAGCCCATCACAGCGCTCCCCTGTATCCCTATAGCCCATCACAGCGCTCCCCTGTATCCCTATAGCCCATCACAGCGCTCCCCTGTATCCCTATAGCCCATCACAGCGCTCCCCTCTCCCTATAGCCCATCACAGCGCTCCCCTGTATCCCTATAGCCCATCACAGCGCTCCCCTGTATCCCTATAGCCCATCACAGCGCTCCCCTGTATCTCTATAGCCCATCACAGCGCTCCCCTGTATCTCTATAGCCCATCATAGCGCTCCCCTCTATCCCTAACCCATCATAGCGCCCCCCTCACCCCTAAGTCCATCATGCGCTCCCCTCTATCCCTAAGTCCATCACAAAGCGCTCCCCTTATCCCTATACCCCCCTCACGGCCTCCCCTTACCCAAAAAGCCCATCACGGCCCGCCCCCCTGTATCTCATGCCCATCATGGCGCTCCCCTGATCCAAATAGCCCACAGGGCGCTCCCCTGTATCCCTATACCCAAAAAACCGCGCTCCCCGTATCCCTATAGCCCATCACGGCGCTCCTCTGTACTTAGGGCCCATCATAGCGCTCCCGTACCTAAAGCCCTCACAGCGCTCCCCTGTATCCCTATACCCATCACAGCCTCTCCGTATCTCTATAGCCCATAAACAGCGCTCCCCAGTAACTCTAAACTAACCCACACAGGCTCCCTTTACCCTAGGCCCATCATACCAGAACGAACAGGCAGGCACCGCCTTCCGTTTCGTTTTCCGTTCCCATGCCGGAGATAAGACCCAACCTTTGGGACTATTCCCCCTCCACAGGGGGCGGCCCGTGCGAAATCATGCCGGGATAGATGCTTCCCTGCCCGTCAGCTGAGCCACGGGAGAGACAGGAAGTGCCCACCCAAGGGAATTGACAGTTCAAGGGGCAACAAGTGTTCCGCGTGTTTCCCTAAAGGCCAAACCTGGTGCAGGACTACGCGCAGAAAGAGGGGGGGGAGCTGTTCATACATGCCCGAAGGGGGCCGGGGGCCGGGGGCCCCAGTGTCCTGTCACGGAGATCGTAAAGGGTGAGCGGCTTACAGATCCGCCTGCCAAGGAGACGACAGCCTACTCTTTTTGGGGGGTGGGGCTGCAGCGTGTTCTCAGCTTAATACAGACCTAACAGGGGCCCCCATTCATTTTTTTTCCCGCGCCAAAGCATCATCAGACGTACATCACAGCACTGCGCATAGAGTTTTCTAGACTGCTGACCTGCTCACCAGTGTATACGGTGACTGCACCCGACCGCTTTTTGTGCCCAAAGACCTCGTAAGGGGAGATGTATCCAATCCCACTACGTTTCCAGGGAGGGGTACCCATTTGAGATAAACATTTTGGGCGGGGGAAGGGGCAATTTCCCCCATTTTGCCCCATGGTTTTTTGGGCAGGTGCTGCCAGGAAAGGATTTTTACCAACACTTGGCATTAAATGGAACCTGTCACATAGTTAGCCCCCCTTGCGAGGCAGAACAAGCTATGACAACAGCTTTTTTCCACGCTGTCCCCTTATTCTTAAGATCTGGATTTTTTAGAGCATTCACCCCTCAAATCTTATTCATGATAGGTGTTACTCCACCCATCAAAAAGCACTCCCCCACTGACATTTATTACCATGTTTTCACCTATTCAAAGAAATATTTTTGCATTGATTGGGGGGGCTAGCATCAGGTGGGGGGGTTTAAAAAAAACTGACACCTGAATGACTCTTCTGGCTGAAAACTGCAGTTTTGAGCATTAAACAAGAAAACTACAGCATCTTTAAAAATAAGGGGCACGCCGGAAAACCAGGCTTCCACGCTTTTGCTGCCCTCAGCAAAAAGGGGCATAACCTAGTACAGGGTTTTCTTTAAGGGGGGGCCAAACTTCCATTGCGGAAATGGCGGGATTTTATTTAAAACAGGACCAACCTTTTAAAGGGGTTTTGCCACAAAGTAAAATTGATGTGGGAAACTTGCACTTTAAATAATAAACATTTTCATCATTCATCCGTATTATAGATTCTGTACAATTTTTGTCCTAGCTGCTGATCCATAGTGTACAGTGATCCGACCAGTGATGACAGCTCCTCAGTTCTGGCCGCACATGGTCAGACATAACCTCTCCTCTCAGGCAGCTACTGTCAGTCTCTTCCCTGCTTAGTAATCACGCAAACTCACTGCTGAGCGAGTGTTCAACCCCAGGTGCTGTCATTCTACTCCCGTCCTCTGTACTCCTTAGTAATTAGGCTATTTTCATATGATGTATTGCGGCGCGTACTGTACGCGCCGCAATACATCGTGTGTCTCGGGAGCTCGTGCTAATATGCGCGTACTCACATAGATATGCATTTTGCGCCGCAAATAAGTGACATGTCACTTATCTCCCCGCGCGTACAATACGATCGTATTGTACGAGCAGGGAGAGGAGGCGTAATCCATAGTTCTCTATGAGAGCTATGGATTACCGTAATTTCGGTGCGCATCTCGCCTGTATTAGAGCGCAAATACGCTGCAAACTGCGTGTCGAAATTACGCCGTGTGAACATACCCTTAGTCAAACAGTGCAAATAAATAAAAAGAAACCTCAATCAGGAATGTGCATTGAGAAAAATAAATCCACATGTTTGAATCCCGCAGGGATATGAACCTAGGAACCCTATGCTGAAAGGCAGAAGTGTTAACCACTCAGCTACATTATAGCTGCTCACGGCTCTTTACAAAAACAGACCTTTGTTTGACTAGAGTGAGCACTCTGTGGAGAAAGGCATGGTGATGTCAGCCTGCTGGGTCACATGATATGTGGTTCAAACAAATCATACATACCCTTTTTTGAGCACATAGAGAGCTGATGCAGGACAAACTAGGTATTAAATACCTTCGTGGCAAAACCCCTTTAAAGACATTAGGATATGCCATCATTGTCAGATAGATCCGGGTCCCAAAGGTCTCTATTCATTGCAGTGGGTGCTCTAAATACAACTGAGCAGTTACACTCAGCTGTACTTGGAGTTCCCATTGAAATGAATGGAGACTGACCGTGCAAGCATGAGCACTTCTTCATTCAGATTGGGGCGTTTTAGGCAGCCATTCCATTGATATGTCATCATTGTCTATGATGGCAAAACCACTTTAAGCTGTCATTGTTCCATGATGCACATTTTAGCTGGCACAATGTACATCATCGCTGGTTGCGCAGATTTAACAGCTGTTTCAGCATCAAGAGCAGTAGTGTTGTGTGACTGACAGCTACCCTCCTGTGTAGGATTAGAGTTCAAATAACCCCTGAAGCAATGTGATCTGACCACTGTTTGGAAAGGGAGGGGGCTCTGTCCTGTCACTAGTGTAGAAAATCTCAGTGTGAGAAAGGAAGAAGGATCCACTCTCTACCCACTGTCTGATTGAGTTTTCCGGACCAACAGTATGGAGGACTAGCGCTGACTTAAAATACACATATAGACTACGCATTTCATTCCTAACCAAGCCTGAGGAAGAACCATGTACGAAACGCGTAGTTTCAATAAAATATACGGATTTTAAGTCAGTGCTATTCCTCCGTACTGTTGGTCTGGAAAAGTGAATCGGGCCAGTGGTTAGAGAGTGGATCTTTCTTTCTCACATTGTGTTATACAACTCTCCGCAGATCGTGGAATGAGGATTGCAATGGAGCAGCTGCGGCTTTAATTACACGTGTACCCGGTACATCGGTAACTGTGAAAGAGAGAGTTGTGCCTTTCTTTGCACAACCATGTAAGGTGAGAGTCCATTACACACGATTAAGACATGTCCGGATTGGGGAACTGAGTCATGAGCGTCTCCCTTCCAGCATCTTAAAGGGGTTGTCTCACTACAAGGATTGCTTTTTATGTTAATGATCTTGCAAAAAAAGTCACTTTGCAATATGTTTCCATTAACAGTATCCTACCTATTCCTAGATATCCCTTCTTGTATGGGCTGCATCAGCTCCTCGAGTCGCTATAGCTACAGACCTGATTGATCTCTCCTGATAGGCTGCCAGCATTGGTTGCTATAGCTACAGACCTGCTTCTACTGCAGCCTAGTAGAAGCCAGTAAACACGCTCCTGAATTCAGGACTGAGGTAATATGAATCAATGTCGTGAGACAACCCCTTTAAGGTCTGGCTCAGCTTGAATGACAGGTCTCCCTATTTAGTATTTAAAGGGGTTGTCTCACTAATTTGATTCATCTTACCTCAGTCCTGTTTTCTTGGTTTCATTTTGAATTCAGGGGCGTGTTTACTGACTTCCACTAGACTGCAGTAGAAGCCAGGTCTGTAGCTATAGCAACCAGTGCTAACAGCCTATCAGGAGACATCAAACAGGTCTGTAGTCATAGCGACCTGAGGAGCTGATGCAGCCCATACAAGAGGGGATGTCTGAGAATAGGTAGGACACTACTAATGGAAAAATATTGCAAAGTGACTTGTTTGTGCAAGATCTTTAACATAAAAAGCAATTATTGTAGTGAGACAACCCCTTTAAGGAGAGACCTGACAAGCCGAGCAGGGACACTGTCATATATATAATCCAAGCGTGGTCCCTGCTTTATGCTGTCTGAAAAGTCCCATTTAAACCAAAGTTGGCTCAGTCCTTAAAGGGGATGTATCGCTTCCTTAGGTCGGCTGATACACACTGCTCGCAGCTTCTCAACTCTGGAAGTGCAGGGGCGTTTCTTCCCCTCCCAGCTGGGTGACATCATCCCCCCCATCACTGTGCATGCTGGCTCCCGAGACTCCCCCACCTCCCCACCCCTCTCTGAGTCCACATGTCACTGTGTCTCTCCCTATCAGTCTTATTTTGTAAGAGCTGTATACATACCACAGGCTGCATTCAGTCTAGACTGAGCACTCTCTCCTCTCACAGCTGGGTGATGCTCTATGAACGGCACAGATCTCGCTTCTATGCAGGAGAGTTAGGCACCGGGACAAAAACTGTTATGTTTTCTCATTGTAGAATCTGTTGCAATCTGTTTCTGCTGGGTGTGGAGAGAGAAAATGCTACGGCCCCTAGCTCTGAGTCAGGCAGAGATCGACACAAATTGTGCTGTTTCCTGATTGTGTAAGCCCTTCAGTGTAATTCTGTTTCTTCTGCCTGTATAAAGTGAAAATGTGACGGTCCCTTACTCTGAGTGACAGACACAGCTCCGTGAATTCGACCGGGGGCTGTACAGAATGTAAATGAGGTTTCAGCTAGTGAAATGCAAGGAGGAAGGATCCGGAGGGATTCGACCAGGACTGGATATCGGTGTAAACAAAAACACAAGATAAGGAATACTGTGAATACAAGACAGCTTTGCTAATGACATCCAATTGCAAGTTGCTTGTTTTCACTGTCCCTTATTCTGAGACCAGTTAATAAATATAAAACCCCTTTAAGAATTATGAAAAAAAAATATTGATAGTGATCTGGAAAATAAATACATACAAAAAAATCCTACAAATTGTTAAACATAAAAAATATGAGTTAAACAATAGTTATTTTTGTGATGACACTTTCCATTTAAGGGTTCAGTGTCCCTTCATTCCTAACCTCCTCTATGGATTAACTACTGAAGCCCACTCATATTAGGTGTGCCCGTATCACCCATAAATAGAGCAGTTTAAAAAAGAAAGGATATTATTTCCTTTACGAATTGCCCTTTATCTCTCCAATGCGATGGCCCTGACCTTGGGAGTAATAGACCGCCTCCACCGCCTCACATGGACAAACAACAATGCATCTCTCTCACTTGACTTCTGATTCACAGGCGAATTTCTCACCGTTCCTGTTTGAAGTTTTTCTTTTTGCACCGATTGATGTAGAAAGAAGCATTACCAAGATTGGGAATGGGATCATTCTCTTTACTTTGTACAAGCAAGAGCCCTGTGTCTGGGAATCGCTGTCTCTGGCTAATGGTAAGTGCGGAAAGTTGGGGTTGGATGAACTTGTCCTGACGACCTGTAGCTACAGGAATGTAGAAGTCCCACTTGTTCTTGGTCCCAGGTGTCTCATGGACCCAACATGGCTCTTTTCCACATTAGACATTGGCAGTGTTACCAAAGGCAGGTGAGAGGTGTAACGCATGATATCTTCTCTAACTATAGACCGCTTCTTCCCTACATGGTTGAGACAGCAGTATACCAGCTAATGGGATTTGGAACAAATTTGGTTTAGTCTATTACCCCAAAGATCCAATTACATGTGGAAAAAATAAAAAGCACAATAGACTAAACACATATACAAACACATATACAAACACATATACAAACACATACACAACCTCATATACAAACACATATACAAACACATATACAAACACATATAATAATGCTGGGCTGTTCAACACGCGACCCCCATTGCCTCTCTGTGTGGCCCAAGTCATCAGGGCACACATCTGCTTTCTCTCTCTTGTTCTACTTCAGAAGTAGTAATTAGTTTTTCACAGCTGCGTTGAACTGATGTCACTGTTATGGCTGGCACTGTTGTGGTGTGCCCTGTATGGCTGGCACTGTAGGGCTGTATGTGCCATTTTAAGCAACCTAAAGACAATCATAAAAATATTTCTGTTCAGAGTTCTTCCTAAAACACACGGCTTAAAATGCTGCGTATATCGCCACGTATTGCACTTAATACGCGGAAAAATGCGCACTGCAATTACGGTAATTCATAACTCTCATGGAGAGCTATGGATTACGTGTCGTCTCCCTGCGCGTACAATACGATCGATGGATGCTGGGGGATATGACAGCAATTGTTTAGCGGGCGAATACACGCCGCTGACAATGCATGTCTATGGGGCCGGTGAAGCCTTGTATAATAATTTTATAAAGCCTCCTAAGTTTACACACTGTAACAGAAGAGGCAAGGAAAGAAGCTAATAAAGTCAATCACTGCTAGTGACCCACCCACAGCCTGACCAGGAAGTTAAGTTGGCTGGGGCATTGTGAAACTGCGCAGTATTTTAAGATCCAATCCAAACTGTGTGGTAAAAACAGACAAATACAATAGTTTTGTGTATATATATAATATATATATATATACACACATATATATATATACACAATACGATCATATTGTAGCCGGCGAGAAATCCCAATTGTTATGTGCGAAGAACCGAGCCACTACAAGGAATGTCTAATGGGCCGGCGCCGGCCGCCCCCTCGACTTTGAGAGACCGCTCCCAAACACCCGCGTATTGCGCACTACTATACACACCCAATACATGTGTGAACAGGAGCCTTACTTAAGTTGAACGTTGTATACATGTTAATCATTGGGACATCCGCATTAATCCAGCAAGTGGAGATGCCAGCAGTTTTAAATTCACATCGCAAGTCCATTTCCATACGAACATTCTCCATAGCATGTGAACAACTTTAGTTAAAAACTCATCCCCGTTGCTAATATTGTGTACCTACAATTACATAAGCACTAATGCCTTTGAACGTTTTAAAACTCGTGTTGCTACAATAAGCATGGACTAACATTTGAATTTGGATAATGCTGTTTGAGCACTAATGAACATACTACAGGTTTTTATTTCCTTATGTTCTATTTTCTGAGATTTGTGCAATATAAAACATTTTTTGATGTAAAGCTTTGAAAGGAATGGGGATAAAGCAGTTCTTAATGAAAGATTGTGTCGGATGGCTTGATTGTAACATTGACGATATTGTTGGTTGGATACATGGAGAGAATTCAGCATGAAATAAGTATTTGATCACCTACCAACCAGCAAGAATTCTGTCTCACAGACCTTTATGGGCTTTCACACAAGTTTTTTAGTGCAGCAATGTACACGCTTTATTTGCTGTGTCCTTTCGACAAAAAACGCACGCCAAAAAAAAAGCACTGTGAAAGGCACCCATAATTGCTTCTTTAAGAAGCCCTCCATCGCTGCACTCATTAACTGTATTAATTGCACCTGTTTAAACTCATTACCTGTATAGAAGACACCTGTCTACACACTGAACCAATCACACTCCAACCTCTTCACCATGGCCAAGACCAAAGAGCTGCCTAAGGACACCAAAGACAAAATATACCTGCCAAGGCTGGATGGCCCTACAGACAATAGCTGCAGCTGTGAGGAAGAAATAACTTTGCGCAATATTAGAAAATGGAAAAACACAAGATAACTGCAATCTTCCTCGTCTGGGCTCCATTCTCAAGACCTTGCCTCGTTGGGTAAGGAGATTCTGAAAGCATCAAAATCGCCCACAACTGCACAGAGGACCTGTCAATGACCCGAATAGAACGGACCACCTCTTCAAAATTACTATTAGAATCACCGACACCATCAGAGATAAATTCCCCAGGGTCCCCCTGCTAAGGCCACACATGTCAGCACACTTAAGTTCACCAATGACCATCTGATATCCAGAGAGCATGGGAAAGTCCCATGTGGTCAATAACCAAAAGACTCATGTTTGGAACGAAAAGATAACAAAAACTGCCTTCCCTCGGTAAAGCATTGAGGATGGTTCTACCTGGGTCCCTACCACAGACAAGACCCAGAAATTCACACCAGGGCAACTAAGGTGCACTCTAAGAAGCCTATTCAAGTCCTGAGTGCCTAAACCATCTCCAGACCTGAACCCTAACGAAAAAAAATCTTCAGAAGAACTGAAACTCAATGAGCCCACACAGCCTCCAATAGCCTGAAAAGATCTGTTATGGAAAGTGGGCCAAAATCGCCTGCTGCAGTTTTCAACTTGGAAACCTCTGAACCGTTTAATAAAACAAGGGTTTCTGTACCAAATATTATTCTATTGTATCAAATACTTATGTTCAATCAAGAAAATCAGTTTATTTTTTTATAAATCATACAATGTGATTTCTTCTTTTTTTTTCTGTTTTTTTTTTTCCCCACAGTTGAAGTGTTCCTACAATACAAATTACAAATCTGTCCATTCTTCATAGGTGGGAAAACTTGCAATATCGCCAGTGTATCAAATACTTATTTTCCCCACTGTATATATACACCGCTTCTGATACATGTGGAAGCCAATAGTTGCATGTGGTTCATTTCTAAGCTGTGATTCTCAAGATCATCCCCTACAGAACTAATCTTGGCATTACTGACAACCCCTTATTGACGAAAGTAAATTCCCATTATAAATGAGATCTTGTAGCATGTGGCGTCTCTTGCAGTCTGCAGAGAATCAATTTTAGGTTATTGCACCATTAGTTAGGGAGAAGGTGAGACGCAATTATCTTTCATTAAAAATCTACTAAAAAAATTATTAACCCTCAATCAAAAACATACTATAAAAGTAACTAAATCTAGATAGTTTCATCTGCAATAGAGTTAGAGTTGTGCAAAGAAATATTATTTACTACATGTTCATTCACGAAATATGACCACAATTACATATGACAATAATATTAGTCAGGAGTAGCACTGTATCTAAATGTGCCCTGTAGTCAGCAAGTGATTGCTTCTTTTGACAGTTGCCCCTTTTGCTATACACCATAATTTCAGTTATGATATTAAGTCTTCTGTTTGAACTAATGATTCATTATAAGCTATGCATTTTAACCTAGATAATATATGTGAAATGACAGGATACATTGTGATTATATGAAGATATACACAGTCAAGTCACATTATTATGACCGCCAGCTAATATCCAGATACAGCACGAACACAAAACTAGACGCTGAGTAACTTAATAAGGTAATGGTAGATTGTCAAAGGGGTATCTGGAGCCATGCTGACTGCAGTGCTTCTCACAGCCGCTGAGAGGTGCATGGGGGGTACTGCCATGAAAATGTAAGCCTTTTCTGAGAAAGCAATTTCATTAGCAGAGGTGCATCCATCGCTGCATCTCGAGTCCCAACGCATAAGGTTTGTTGAAACCGTTGTTTTAGACGCACATCTGATAACACCCTGGTTCATTTAGGCAGCAAGTGAACAGTTCAGAAATACTGCCACCATTATCCCGAAAGCCAATACCTTCTGCCCATGATGCCAACATATCGCACACCTTATATACCCGGCTACCACCATTTCTAATTAATTAACAGGACGTTCATATGCATACACTGTTGTGTTCCATTTTTTCTCTGCCTCCTTGGTTATCATGTCTGAGAATGTTGGACAGGCCTGAAATAAATGACATAAGGAAGCTGGTGCTTGAGAAAGGGCAGGGACTATCCCTGAAACGTTGCATGCTTAATTCAGGACCGGCCTGTGTGTGTATCGCTCCAGTATGTGGCTCCCACGTTGGAAATCATTGGAGTTTGTACACCTAAGTTTTGGACTTTAACTGGTTGCGGTTTATTGGATCTTCTAAACGCAAGTAGCACACTGTTTGCACAAGAAAATTATTGAGATTAAAGACATGTTAGTAAATAGAGAGTGTTATAATATTACGGATTCCTGCAATTATCTTGAAGCGTGACAAGAAGAAGACCGCATATCTAGTACTGTTGGCTTTAATTCACGAGAGCCAATTTGGAAGTGAAATATTTGAAAGATGATTCATGACAACAATCCCACAGCCATCCCACGCCTTATAGTCCCTAGCTTCTCTGCTTAGTTTAAATGTACGTCTTCTGATGGAACGACAAGTCCCATCCCTCCACCGCATTATATGTCTACGGTCTCTGCTAGTTTAAATTCGTCCAGTCCTGTTGGAACAACAATCCCATCCACCCACCGCAATTATAGTCTAGCTGGTCGCGGCCTTATGTTTAAATGGTACATTTTGTCTAGATATTTTCCCAGCTCCTGTCTTTCCATAATTGTATCCTTGTGTTTTATTTTATAGCCATCAATCCCAAATCCGCCCCTTGAATTTTCTGCTCTGTCAGAGCTATTTTGTACTCCACCCGTTACACACCTGAGGGCCCTAATGCTCATGTTGACTCTTCATAGTTGAGTAATAAGGTGCAGAGCTTGGTCTGATACCTGTCTGGGCCAAATTCACTGCAAATTTCTAAGTGCAATTTAGAAGGCAATCCTCAGAATTATACCTAATTGAACAAAGAAGTAGAACTCGCACCTTTTGAGTTTGCTACAACTTCTTTGCATACTCCTAAGTGACCACTTGCTATTAATATCTACATTGCAGCCAGCTGCCTCCTATCATACCACCCTATCTTCCCTCAACAAGTTTAACCACAGAAGCTCCTTCCCTTTCCCTCACCTATGTACTCTGCCCACACCGATTTTCCTTTTCAACCACCCCCAAACCTCCAGCTCACAGATTACGCACAAACGCCGCTCAATTCATCACTGGACCCATCTCTTGTCGCGTTCATTCTCCTGCTTTCACGCTGCAGACATCGCTCCCAACCCCGCCACCTTCCTTAAACTGCTCATCCCCTACTCCTCCTCAGCCTCCCATAGAAAACCCTCTAACCTCTTGCCCATTCCGCTGTACGCCTTTTCCTGCCCTTTTAAGGTCTTATTACGCCCGATCCTCTCAACAAACTATCACTGCTGTTCATACCTTCCCCTCAACTCCCTCAACCTCTGGCCCTCACAGAAACATGGCTCCAGCCAATCTGACACCCGCATCCCTTGCCGCTCTCACCATTTGTGGCTACACTCACCCACACCCCCAACCTGAGATAACGAGGCGGTGAGAGTTGCATACACCTCTCTCCACACTGCACGTACCATCCCTTCCCCTGCACCCTCCCTCACTTTCCCCTCCTTTTGATCCACACCCTCCCCCCACACACGGGTATCCCCCTGTGTGGGGAAAAGGGGGGGGGGGGAGCTTGAATTGGGGGGGAAAAAAATAAGAGGATAATGGGGGAATGATGTGAATGTTAGTTAATAAACACAAGAGACAACCCAAGTTGATTTCTGGTTGCCAATGCGACAATATATGAAGAGAGAGATAAAAAATATCTGATTGTGGTCAACATCCCCATTAGTACCAGCGCAGGCTGCCTCAATTAGGGTCATGGAACCGCCCCATGCCGCGCCAGTTTACGACTCCCCAACCCTCAAGGATAACCTCTGATCTTCTTCGGTCCGTCCTCAATTACTATCGTCACTAAGCTCCGTAGGCGCTCTCGACCCACAATCTTATCGCCTTCATTAGCACAATTCGCACAGTCTCGGACAAACCCCCACATCCATACAAAATATCCCTCCATAATACTCAAACTCAACAGACACCATACATCCGCACTGCCCCCATCTCCTCCCTCTCCTGATCCAACCACGGTCAACCTGACAATAAAGTTTCCAAACCGCCACCCTGGACATTGGCACCACCTCACACACTCGCACCATCAAGCCAAACCCCCGCAGCCCTTGTCACACTCCTCCAGACTCGATTATCTCCAGCGATGTTCCAGTGTGGCTGAGCGCATGGAAAAGTCGAAGCTAACTGCAGACTTTCTCTCCACTACAAATTCATTCTCATCTTATCGCACGGCCCGTCACTCCCAAACAAAAAGATTTCACCTCCCTCATCTCCACACTACCACATCAACCCAAAACCCTCTTTGACACCTTCCTCTCCCTCCTAAGCCTAAAGCTCACTCCCACTACCTCTTGCTGAAACCGGCCACTCACGTTCCAAGACAAAATTGAAATTAGCCGCAAAACCATCACATCACATCCACAAATAATACCCAGCCTGTCCCTCCCCCAAGCCTCGAATCTACATCGCAAGCCCTTGACCTCGTCACAGAGAAGCAGTTCCCCGGCTTCTCCTGTGTCTCTTCCCACCGCCCCCTTTGCCCCACTACTGACCCCATTCCAGCCCACCTCGCCATCTAATTTCTCCAGCTGTCCCTCTCTCACCTTACTGCTATCGGTATACCTCTCTTCCTCCACTGGATCTTTTCACTTCCGTCAAACACGCCCATCATAACCAACTTTACTAAAATAGCCCTCTGAACCCTCCTCTGATAACTACCGGACCATCTCTAACCCCTTCTTCTCTAAACGCCTGGAACGCTTTCCTACGCTCGCCTAATCCGTATCTCTCTGCTAAATCTCCTTCTTCGACCCGCTGCATGTCAGTTTCCGCATCCCTACAACTCCACCCCCCGGAAAACTGCCTTAGTTAAAAGTCTCCCAAATGACCTCCTAAGCACAAAATCTCAGTAACTACTCATTGTTGCGGCTCCTAGCGCGCTGCGCATTTACACGTGATCTCCAACCGTCTCCTCACAGCTCACACCATTTGGCCTCCAGACACCGCTCTCCTTGTTCTCGGTCCGTACCCTCTCTCTGACCCGCTCCTTCATTCTCCTTAGTCTGGTTTTGACCTCCTCGCCTCTTCCTCTCTGGTGGATTCCTAGGGATCAGTTCTAGTCCGCGCCTCTTTTCATTGACACAGCCCCCATGGGCCAAACCATCAGAAGAGTTTGGCTTCCAGTAACCGATCTCTATGCAGTGGACACCCATATACACCTCCTCCCGTCATCACTCCACCTGCTACAAAACACCAGTGACTGTCGATCCCTGTGCCGCTGACATCATGTCCTCTGTCTCCAGTCGAAACTAAACTTACTAAGACTGTACGCTTGTCTTGTCCGCCAACTACTAACCAACCCCCCCGCCCCCCTCAATTTCTTGTCTGTAGTGGGACCACCATTGCTCCTAGCAGCAGCCCCTGTCCTAGGGTTATTGGATTCTGATCTGACCTTCGCCCCAGATATCCAGGGCCCTTGCCCCTCCATCACCTGCACCTCAAGAATATCTCCAAAATCCTCCGTGCTCACGTGGAAACTCTCAAACCCTCATTTCTAGCACAGATTCGGTCCGCGTCTTATCTACGGCAACGCCTTGCTTTCGGCTCCCTCGCTGAAACTCGCCCCTCTCCAATCTGTTCCAAATGCACAGCCAGCTTGGTCTTTCCTCCCACCGCTATTCTGAGCCTCGACCCTGTTCAGATTCACGCACTGGTGCCATCCATACAGATACAGTATAAACTCAACACTCCTCACCCATAAAGCCTCCAGACCTAGCGCCTCCCCTACATCTCCTCCCTATCTCTGTCCTACCGCCCGACCCTGCTCTCGGCTTCTCATGATATCAGACTACATGCCTCAATCTTCCGAACCGCCCATCCCCCTACAGATACACCAACGTGCGGCACCAATTCCTCTGGAATATGCGCCACGGCGATCAGGCACATTCACAAACCCTCACAGTTGAAAGGCCGGAAAATAACATCTCTCGTTGGCCCACCACGATCCCTAACTGCTATCACACACAATATGTCACTCCCTGCCTTGGCACCTCACAGGCACTTGAACTGTAGATAGAATGTCTGTCTAGGTCAGTTGCATCCATGTTTCATTAAACCACCCCCCGATTTATAAACATGCTGGAACCATTGTAAACTTGGCACATCTGACCGAATGTTTCACCCATAAACCCGAATAGAATTTAACGCTCACAGCAGGCCCTGCACAACCTTGTGTCTCATATGTAAGTACTTTATTGTGTAATACTGTAAGTTTTACCCTCTGAATTGTTAAGTGCTGCGAATATGTTGCGCTATAGAAATAAGATTATTATTATTATCATCAGAAATTTGACAAAATGTACAGAAGTGAGCTTAAGGAGCGTGAATCGCCCGGTTATCGGATCTCTTTAACTTACACATTGTCTACTATCCTCACTAGTCTTTCTACCTTGAGCCATCGTCTTCCTCCTTTCCCTCCAACCCAGAGTCGCCCCCTGAAAATCTATCCACAGCCAGCGCCTCTCTCCGTCCCTGCATACATCCCACACAACCCTGTTTCCCCTTGTAGACTACCCCAAAACACCACTTCCATAGGTGCACAAACCTGCTCCCATACACAGCACTAAACCATCTGCGGTCACTTTTCTTCTCCTGCTATCTTGCTCAAGGGGACATCATCCACCCCGCCACCTCTCCTTTACTGCTCAGTCCGTCCGCCTCCCTCCAAAGAAACACTGCGAACCTCACGCTAATCGTTTTAATGCTTGTCCTGCCACCTTCAACGATGTCCTCGATGAAACGCTCCGAATCTGTTGGTAACCAATCCTCACTGCTGGTCATGTCCTGTCCTACTCAATCTCCCTAATCTCCGTAGCTCTCACTGAAAACGCTCCACCATCCGATATCACCGCGCTTCCCTTGTCCGCTCTCACCGTAATCGAACCGACACTTCACCTACACCCCTAGACCATGGAGAAAACCGGGTGGAAAGTTTGGTACTCGCTCCACTCTGCACTTGACCAGGTCATTCCTCCCTCACTTTCCCTCCTTTGAGTCTACACCCGCAGACCTCTTCGCCAAGTTCCCCTCAAAATCGCGTTGTTAGCAACCTCCCACTCACCCCCCATTTCTGGACATTTTGCGGCCCGTACCCTCCTTCCTTCCCCTGAAATACCACCCACATAGGGGGTTTTAAAATCCCATTGACAACCCATTCTCCTTCTGCCTCCGGTTTTTTATCGCTAACACATCCTTTTTTTTTTTTTTTGTTTTTTTTTTTTTTTTTTTTTTTCTCCCCCCCCCCCCCCCCAAGGGGGACACCCTTTATTTGTTTTTTGCGTCACTCATCAATTTCTAACCTCCCAATTTCCCCGGGGCCCCCTATCACAACCTATCTCCTTAATACACCCAAACTCAGCCTTCCTGGAAAACACCTCCCCATCACCAAACCAGAAAAATTCCTCCCCTGAACCTCAGAACCAACATCAAACATCCTCAAGCCCCCAATCCCCCCACTCCGCCTACCTCATTAAGCAATACAAGAAACCTCTCAACCCCCCCTGGGCATATTGGGACCACCACACACCCCACCACCAATCAGACCCCCCACCAGGCACACGCTCAACCATTTCTCCACGATTCCAGGGGGCTAAAAACTGGGAAAAGCAAAACTACTGCTGACTTTTTTCCCCTATAAATCATGCTCAGGGCTTATCAACTGCCCTCCACTGCACCAAACAAAAATACTTTACCTCCCTCATTTTTCCCCATTACACAACACCCAAAAAATCTTTTGACACTTTCCACTCCGTCCTCAGCCCAAAAACTCATGCCCCGTCACTGACCTCTTGCGAAGACCTGGCCACTCACTTCAAAGACAAAAAAGGGAACACCAAAACTTGCATCCAACCTCAATAATACCCATCCTGTCCCTCCCGCATTCCCAGCTCTCTCCCCTGACCCAACCACAAGGAAGAATATCCAGGCTTCCCTGCGCTCGCCCCCCACCTGCCTAGATACCCCCTTCTTTCTCACCTTTTCCAGCCATTTCCCACGTCCTCTCCACATAACCTATCTTACCTCTCTCTCCCCTGATCTTTCCATCTTCGTTAACAACTGCTATAAAACCCCTTTTCGAAAAAGCCCCCTCTGGACCATCCTGCGCAATTTTCCGACC
>JAODAL010015875.1:0-82430 GCA_025379985.1 Phyllomedusa bahiana
TTCCGCACTTTTTAATCTGGGGGTCAGACGGGTTTTAAAATGTCATAACTGCGGTCCAGGACAGTTCTAGTCCATGTCCAGTTTCAAAATAAATGGTGGTTGAAAAAAACTCCTTTGTCCAGCTCATTTTAATCTGTGGGTCAGACAGGTTTAAGTGTCATGCTGCGGTCCACGACAGCGTTTGTCAATGTCCAGTTCAACTAAAATGGTGGTTGAAAGACTCCTTTTTTTCCGGCACTTTTAATCTGGGGGTCAGACAGGTTTAATGGTCATACTGCGGTCCAGGACAGTTCTAGTCCATGTCCAGTTCAACTAAAATGGTGGTTGAAAGACTCCTTTTTCCGGCATTTTTTAAATCTTGGGGTCAGACGGGTTTTAAATGTTCATACTGCGGTCCAGGACAGTTCTAGTCCATGTCCAGTTCAACTAAAATGGTGGTTGAAAGACTCCTTTTTCCGGCACTTTTTAATCTGTGGGTCAACAGGTTAAGGGGCCCATGCTGCGGTCCAGGACAGGGTTTGTCAATATCCAGTTCAACTAAAATGGTGGTTCGAAATACTTTCTTCCGGCACTTTTTAATTTTGTGGGTCATGCAGGTTTTTTAGGGTCATGCTGCGTTCCAGGACAGGGATATTCAATGTCCAGTTCAAGTAAAATGATGGTTAAAAATAATTACTCCCTTCGGGCACTTTTTAATTTGTGGGTGATGCGGGTTTTAAAGGGTCTGCTGGGGTACAAGACGGGGATAGTGAATGGTGTTTGACTTTTTTTTCTGTGGCTTTTATAGCCTAAGTGTTTTGCCTAAAATGTAGCAGGTATCCATTTGACTGTTGTGGCTGTTAAAAACCAGTTTCTCCGCCCTTTTTTGGGTGTAAGAATAAAGGTGTTGTTGCTCTCCCATAGTTTTTAAAATGGTCATCGGAGATGACGACTATCAAAAAACCTTCGTGGGGGCCGACTACGCTTCGCCCGATGTCGTGCCAACGTAATGCCAACATAGTATAAAAATTGAGGCATACCCAACATTTCCAGGAACATTCAAAGTAGTATTCACTCCAGTAGTACGGCCATTTCTCAACCCTTAACACATATTTTAATCACTGTGACGTCATTCAGATGTTACCATTTGTCTCATATATAGAGGGTTGAAATAATAAATTTTAGGGTCCTATACAGCCTGAGCATCTGCCCCCCATCATTATCATTCCATTTTGCACCATTCACGGGGTCCTTTTTTTTGTAAATTTGTCGGGCCTCCACAAGAGTTTCCCGTACGCCATGATGAAACCCCTGAGTATATTCAGTATCTCACAAAATGGTACACCCCTCCCCTTTTTTTGTAAATATTGATTATATAGTTTCATAGAACAACACTGAACGTATAACACTTTGATACAATGTAAAGTAGTCAGTGTACAACTTGTATAAGGCTTCGTCTACACGACAAGGACAAAATACTTGTTGGATTTTAATCAAATGTTTATTGTCTATTTTTTTTGTGGGGTTTCTCAGCAGAATTTTCAGCACACAGTTCTAATTGGAAAGAACTATAATCTGTCGTTTTATTGATTATATAACATGTTCTACGTTTTTCTCAAAACCGTCGTTTTTTTTTTTTCTTTTTAAACGCTTTATTGAAAAATTAATGAATAAATACAGGTATAGGGCAAGAAACACAGAGACCCGATTGAGTCCTCAACTGCTAAAAGTGATCACAAAGCCAGCTTTAAAGCATGAGTATACAGCCATCCACGTTATAGCAAAAAGCATAAAAGTGCAATAACCTTAACATCTTAACAGTACCTGATACAGTCAATACGATATGGCAAAAAATATTGATTTAGTCAGAAATAGAGTATAGAGAATGAAAGGCAGATCGTTGTTGCCAAAACAACTGTAGGGGGTGTCCACAAGGGACCCCCATCATAAGCTCAATGAATGAATCAAAATATATTCATCAGAGGAATGGAGTGTGAAACAATACGAAGAAAAAGGGAAAGAGAAAGAGGGAAGGAGTATTGGGGCGCAGAAATTATACAAGTGGTGCGAGAGACCCCAGTGACTAAAACACATGTCGCCCTACCCCAGCGCGGCTAGGAGAATGACCAGCAGGACACCCCGTGTGCGACCACGCCCTGGGCACGTTAACTCAGAAAAGTACACGAATACCTGGAGAGGACTGGAAAAGATACCAAAGGCGTCCATGTTTTAAGTCCATTGTTGTACTGTCTATCAGAGGTCGCCAAGGATCTCCTCAATGGCAAATGTAATTACCTCCGACATCCACTCCGCTATGTTGGGGGAGTCAGGGGATCTCCAGTGTCAGGGATGACGGCTTGGCGCGAAGAAAATGGCGCAACAATGAGCATTTGTAAAGTGGACATCGGCATATCGGCGACATAAAAAGAAGGCCGCCTCAGGTTCACGGAAACTCTGACCAGTTACCCCTCCATTAATGTCATAAACATCATCCCAGAACCATCAATGCTCGGCAGCTCCACCACACATGCAACAAAGTCCCTACTTTTCCTACCCCACATCTCCACAAATGATCAGGCACTGATGGGATCCATTGATGAATTAAAAAGAACCCTATCAACCGAGAAAGAACTTTGAAGCTCGTTTCATTGTGCTTTGGAGGCTACATGACGTGCCTCTGTGGGTAAGTGTAAAGCACCGTGCACACTGAACTTGCTAGAAGGATTTGCCCGTTCCGGCCTCCCAAGCTTTGGCATAAGAAGGGAGATTACTCAAAGCGAGTAGACAGATAGCGCTTTTTAAATAATGGAATAGTGTGCCTAGGAGGGGCCTTAATTAAACATGCCTGCTCAAAGGACGAAAGAGGTCTGGTGAAGTCCACTACATCCCTTTATAGAGGCAAAAAAATGTCGAATTGGGCATATTGAAAAAACGAGAGCGGGCTACCAGAAACATCCGCGGGAGAGAATGGAAAAGGAATAAGATTGGGCCCAAGTTCAGGTTTATATAGTCGCAATTGGTTGCTTTAGAACCCCGCCAAAAAGAGAGGTACTGACTAGACCTGGGGGGAACATGGATTATCAGTAATTGGAAGAAAAGGTCCGGATCTATCTATGAGTTGTAAAGAGCCTATATGTTACCATCGCTTTTAGTTGTTGATACGTAGTGAAAGAAGAGGGTATTTCTTCCTAGAGAACTAGGCCCAGATCACAGGGGAGCGATTCCAGAACAGGGGGCAATGGTACCCGCCAGTTGGGACCCACAGTTGCAGCCTACCGGGCACACCAGATCAAGAATTACTAGAAATATGCACCCGCTAAATAGTATTTTTTTACAGTCCGGGAGACCCAACCCCCACACTCTTATGTCTAGTTAAAACACTATAAGCCAGCCGTGGGCGGCCAATTGGTCCCGGTGGACAAAGCCTGAAAAGAGGCATTGATCTCTGCCAAAAGGAGTTAGGGACGTGTACGTGGGATTGGATCTGACTAAGTAAGTAAGCGGGTAGAATGTCATCTTTAGAATATTACTCTGCCCAAATCAAGAGAACTCCCTCCCTACCCAGCCCTCCAAGGTCAAAGGAAATCTTACGAAGTAGCGGCATCGAAATTAGAGCTGAAGAGTTTTGGAAAGGTCCCTAGGAATCTTATACCTAAATAAGCGAGACCCCCTTCGCCCAGCGCAAACGGATAGGAGGATTTAAGCAATCTGAGAACGGCAATAGGAAGATTGATACCCAGCCTTTTTTTTTCGGATTGGAGATGTTGACCTTGAAATTTTACCAAGAGCGAATCGCTCCACTCGACATCAGCGCCGGCATAGAGGCAAAGGGTCCGTTACGTAGACCAAGATATCGTCAGCGAAGGCTGAACACTTATATTCGTGTCCCCTGATCGCCACTCCCCTGATGTCTCGGTTAGAACGAATAGCGGCCATCAGATTTCCATCACCTCGAACATAAAATAAAGTGATGAAGGGGGCATCCCTGACGAGTACCATTGTAAATACTAAAGGGTTCAGATAAAGAACCATTAATTTTAAGTTGAGCTGACGGGGAGTTATAAAGGGCCATAACCTTGGCACAAAAAGACGGTCCCATCCCCAGACGCCGAAGAGAAGCCAGAAGAGAAGACCAGGAAATTCTGTCAAACGCCTTCTACGGCATCCAGGACAGGAACATCAGGGAATCCAGCGCAGCTGAGTCATATTTCCATGATATCCATCCAGTGTCTTTAGGGTGTTGTCGCGGCCTCCCTCCCCGGACGAACCCACCTGATCTGGATGCACCAGTGACGGGTAATAATGGGGTCAATCTGTTTGCTATACGTAGCGTATATTTTTAAATCGAACGTTCAATAAAGAGATTGGACGATAACTGCCGTCAAGAGGAAGGTCCTTTCTGTTTGGGGATAACCTGCGACATTTGGCCAGTGTAGATTGGAGGCAAAAAAGGGTAGCCGTGAGATGGAATTAAAAACAGCCAATAACTGGGAGAGAGAAGGTCCGAAAGACTTATAGAACTTACTCGTAAATTCCGTCCTGTCCCGGCGTCTTTCCCCCTGGAAGAGAATTTATGACTGCAAGAACAGTTCCTGCAAAGTAAAGAGGCGTTTCCAAGTCAGAGAGGACAGATTCCGGAGAGGACTGGGGGGTACAATTCTGGCTGATATCCACTGGACAGGGGGGGGGTTTGAAGATATAGAGCTCGATAAAAGGAATGGAAAGCCCGTTTAATTACTGGGGTCGTATTGCTCCATATGGCCGTCTGGCTGTCTTAATGCAGGAAATGGGACCTCGTAATCTGTTGACGAGTGCACGCGCCAACATGCGACCAGCTTTTATTCCATACTCCGTAAAATCTACTACGGCATACTTGCAGGTAGCGACCGGTCCCCCCCCCCCCCCCGGGGGGGGGGGGACAGGAAAGTTCAAGGAGAAAACGTTTGACCTCCAATCTCGCTATACCTAGCAAGATCATCCAGGACCACTGGGATAGGCCTGTTTATGGGCAACCCTCAAGATTCTCCACCTCTCTGTAGAGTCGCCCTTTAGTTGTTGAGTCCCGTCCCTCTTTAATCTCGCTCCGTGCTTGATCAATGTACCCCTGAGTACACACTTAAGGCTTCCACTGTACATCGGGGAGAGGTATCATGAGGAATGATCTAAGTAAAATAATCAGATGGCTTTTCCTAAGATCGGCCCACACATACAGTAACCATAAGTAGAAGACAGTCATTAAGTCCCAGGACCAGCACGGTTTCGAGAGAGAAGGAACCGAAAATTGTACAGAAGACCGAGAATGATCTGACCAAATTATATTGCCTATCCAAGTGGAAGGACAACCATGGAAGGAACTGTGGGAGATCAATAGATTAAATCGATCCGGACCTATAGGAATTTATGGGGGGTCCGAGTAGAAGTAGTAATCTTTATCTCCCTGTGTTGCAATACGCCATGTGTCGCATAATTGGAACAGATTTAAAATCTTCCAATCTGTTTTACATAGTGCGATATTAAAGAGCTTGACTTTCCCTGTGGAGTATCCAGGGTTGGTCAAGAGTCAGATTGATATCCCCACCTAACACAATCCTAACCTTTCACCATGGCGACAATACATCTGCCAATCGTTGAATAAGACCAACTTCCCTGTTGGGAGCGTATTACATTGACTAAAGTGAACGCATGGCCCTCAATCAAAATCGAAAGAATGATATATCGGGCCAATGGGTCTACTTGGCAATCTAGAACCTGGTGCGCTAACGACCTATGTAAGCAATATGGCCACTGTCCTTGGATCTGGACTCGCGGTTGTTGGCACAAAACCTTTTGGAATAAGTATTTATTAACAGCAGAACAGGGGCTGACTTTTTAAAATGGGTCTCCTTGGAAAAAGACAATTTGAAGCTTTCCGCTTTGGAAATTGAATATAGACACCTGGGCTCTCTTTTCGGGCTGTTAAGCCCCTTAAGCAATTGAACGAGACCTACCGTAGGTCGGCCTTCAAAGTAGTGAATTATCCGCACCACCCCGTAGGTGGGGGGGAAGGGAGTAAAGGGAAAACGGGGCACCTAAAAGCAGGTGAAGGATGACCTGCTGCAGGACTAAGCTACGGACTACAGAAATCAGTAGTCCCAGGCTTACAAAGAAGCTCCTTATCGGGACCAAAACCCTATTGGGGGGTATAAGAAGAAAAAGAATCAGAGGACCGACATCACTCCTGAAGGCTCCGTCCTCTGAAAAAATCTAATAAAAGTAGGGAAAAAAGAAATGCTGGCAGAGTAGAATGTACTCGTGCTACGAGAGGTGAGGAGAGGAAAAATTGAGAGTAAAAACATAAAAGGCAGTACAAATAGTCCGAGGTACCCAGCATAATAAAGCATGATCCATTGTTATCCGGATACATAACAACATTAAAGCATTTTAAACTTTGAGATTCAGATTAACCCCTGTGGGTTATTATGTGGGCATAGCGGTAGTAACAAACTCCACACCAAGAATGGGTGCGACAACGCCAGCAGTAATACTACAAAAGGACTCGTCAAATGTATCTGGAAGGCCAAAGCACCTATTCATGGCAATGGAGAACATATAGAAAAAACCAAACTTCAGTCTTTTCAAGCAACGCACATTAAATTTGAAGTTCCAGAGCACCGTTTTCATAACCAGAAAAAAAAAAAAAAAAGGGGGAAAAAATAAAAAAAAATTACGAGAAGAGGACATACAGCGCCGTCGAGGCGCAGCCTCCGCTGGCGAGGGCACCCACAGAAGACACATTAAGTAGTTCTGGAAGTTCAAAAGACACTTCTAGTGAGGAGGAAAAACAGGTAAAGAAACGCAATTTCCGACAAATGGAATTAAACCAAAATATATACATACATAATAGTTTTCAGAAATTCCAGGAACACTCCCTTCGGGAGCATGAAGAAGCATAAGAAGGAGGAGGCATAACTCACCAATTGGGCATAGCCCTCTCAGGCGAGTGGCTCGTCAGGAGGCCCGTTAGAGAGCTCTGAAATTCCAAAACACAGCTTTCCTACACCGAGAAGTAGATTGAAAAGGTAACGCTTCCACTGTGGGGGGTTACCTCACCATCTAGTGGAGAAACAGGGAAGCTAAGCATGGGGACAAAGACCAGAAATCCAAAGTACACTTCTCAGTAAAGGATACCGAACATCCGTCAGGTGACCCCTCCTGTGTCAATGCAGGGTGAAAGAGAAGGGTCAGTGTGATGACGACGGCGTCTTGCTCTTCTCGGCAGCTGCTCCATAGGTGGCCATTAGTCCAGGTGGGCCAGGGTGGTAAGGTAACATTCTGGATATTCATGCTGCCTGTAAAAGGATGATAATATCGTCCGGAGAGCGGATCGACAGTGTTTTTTTCACCATGCCGGACCCGTCAAAGAGGCGAAGGGAAAGCCCCATGGTAAAGAATGTTTCCGTTCCCTGAGTATGCCAGGAGAGGTTTCAAGGTCGCCCTATTGGAGCCAAGTGTGCTAGAAAAAGGTCATGCAGCATAACAGAGTCGCCTCCTTATATCCTGACGACTGTCGTTTGCGGGCTGTCTCAGGATGTCCTCCTTCAATTGAAAAAAAAAATGAATCTATCAGATGACGTCCCCGGGGTCGCTTGGGGTCCAAAGTAGTGGGGCGCAATGCCCCGATGGGCCTGTCCTTTCTATTAGTTATTAGGAGGACGTTACCAAGAGAATCATTCCGTTGAAGATTGTGGTGAGTCACAGGGTAAATCTCGTCAGCTGGCTGTTCACATAGTTAACATAGTTAGTAGGTTGAAAGAAGACCACAGTTCCATCCTGGTGAAGGGCAAAGAATCCTGACACCTGTGGCCTGTTTAGAATTGGTAGCACTTGTATGGAGGCTGTTGACGATTCCTGAGCCTGATCCAATGAGGTAACTTTGGAGGAGAGAGCTGACAGCTCCGTTCGGAACGAGGCAAATTCCTTCGTACATTCAGCAACAATCTGCCGCGCTATCTGGGTCATATCAGACTTGATAACAGTGATTGGGTAAGTTGCGCAGATCAGCAAGGGTGACCATATTTATCATCACTGAACGTGTCTCTAGAGGAGTGAAGATTAGAACTGCGGAATCCCCCAGAGTGACGATGGTCGGCATTAAGCGGTTAATCACAGCATCATGAATGCTTCCACCATGGTATTAAGTGGTAATACATAGGGGACTCTGCGTGTGACCATCCAAGACGATCCCGTGGACCAATGAGCGCGACGGTGTGTGAGGCACTAATTGGTGCATGCCATGTACCTTGAATGGTGAAGCCGGGCCTATAGATGACGCGGTCAGTTGAGAAGGCATATATGGCTGATCCAGAGGAGAGCATTTCTCCATAACAGGAGAGTGGAGAGTCCCAGTGGCCGGGCGATCCCGGGGAGTGGAGGGGTCATGGAACTGAGGAGACCCTTGAGGCAGAGGGACCCGGGTGCCCAAGGAGGACGCCACCGGGGTAAGACAGTTAGGTGGCCTGGAGTCTGTCTGGGGTTATAGCCCTGATCACCCTATAAGTCCTACATATCGGGGGGCAACAGTGTGACTGTCAAATTTTTGGGTGTGACAGGGACTCCCTTGAGAGGGGCATGAGATGGCATCTCCTCAGTAATAACGATGAGGAGAGTGTTGTCCTCCGGCCCAGTCCCTGTACCTTGTTGAGGTGATGCAGCTGGAGGAGAGTCTGTGCGCCACAATCTTCCGGCCGGTCCCGACTGTTAGCGTGCAGGGGCCGAGGCACAGCCCAATCACGGCTGGGTCCGGCGCAGGAGAGACCGCCAGGTCCGTCTGTAATGGCGGCGCCGACGGCGCGGGCCCTGTGCTGTGGCAGGAAGCAGGAAAGGGAGGCTGTAGCTGCCCGGCGCCATCTTCAGAGAGCCGCCGATAGGGCCACTTCCATGTTGCTCGGAGTCCTCCTGGAAGGCAGCGGAGGGCCGAGCTGGGGATCCGCCGACGTGAGCGAGACGCTCGGTAAGTCCGGAGCAGGGCAGCGATGTTGTGGCCGCAGCGTGTCACGCGGTGGGTCCGGGCAGGAAGAACCGCCGCCATCTTCCTCACGCCCTTTTTGCAGTCCCCGGCCTCGGGATTTCTGCGATTCGGGGTGTAATAAACTCCAATGTCCCCCCGGGGGCGAGAGGGGTGCGAAGGAGGGCTAGAAGCCTTTCTTTTTTGAAGTCTTTCCCCATAATAAAGGCGAGTTGCCAGCCAAATTTAAAGAGGAATCCACGAAGCCCTAGTGGAGTGCGTCTTCACGGTTCCATGGTCAGGCCACGCCCCAAAACCGTCGGTTTTAACCCCC
Organism: Phyllomedusa bahiana; assembly: GCA_025379985.1. NCBI lineage: Eukaryota > Metazoa > Chordata > Amphibia > Anura > Hylidae > Phyllomedusa > Phyllomedusa bahiana. The sequence continues at coordinate 9,297 of JAODAL010015875.1, forward strand.
TTTACCGGAGCCGTACCAGGTTTTTGGCTCTCTGTCAGAGCTTTCCACTTTTAAAATCTGACGGAGTTACTTTATGTGAATTAACTTTTTTTTGACACTTTAAACCTATCCATATGATACATAGACTGTTTCTCGTGACACATTGTGCTTTAAGATAGTAAGAAATATTGGTCCGAAAAGTCATTGTTTATTTGTGAAAAATATCCAAAGTATCATGAAAAATTTTAAAAATTTACCATTTTCAAATTTAAAAAATTTCTGTGTGTAAGACAGATAGTTATTCCACTCAAAATAGATTTATAACTAGGCATCTACCATATGTCTCTCTATTGGTTTGGCATAATTGTTTTTTAAATGTCTTTTTTTAGAGACATTAGGTAGTGGGCTTTAGAAATTTTGTGTAGTAATATTTAAAATTTTTCAAGCAAAATGCAATATACATTTTGTTTAGGACCAGTCCAGCCTGACGTGGACTTGATTGGCCTGTATCGTTAGATAACCCCCATAAAGACTTTCATCTAAGAAACTACACCCCTGTATAAGTATTTATCAAACAGCATTTAGGAAGTTCTTAACCCATTAGGTTGTTTCACAGGAATTAAAGCAATGGGAGGTAAAATTTCAAACTTTCACTTTTTTTTGCAAATTTTAAATTTTTAGCCATTATTCACAAGAACATGGTAGATGTGATCAGGGAAATTCAACTTAATATTGATTTTGGAACGCAGATATTGGTGGGTGCCATGTCGCATTTGTAAAGCCCCCAAAGTACCAGAGCAGGTGAAACCTTCCAGAAGTCACCCCATTTTGTATTTAACACCCCTCAAGGATCTCATCTAAGGGTGTATTGTGCATTTTGGGCGCACAGGTGTTCCATAGTTTTTTTAGCATTGGGCCATGAAAATGATGGGGAAAAATGCAGTTCTGCCACTGTTTTTTGGGCTTCAATTTTACAGTGCTCACCCTGCAGTATAAGTGAGTGGATAACTTTACTTTGCAGGTCAGTACAATTGCAATAATATAAATTTTATATAGTTTTTTATGTTTTATTACTTATACACAATAGAAATATGTCTATAAAAATTGTGTTTTTATGTTGTCCTATTCTGACAGCCATTACTTTTCATTTTTCTGTATACGGAGCTGATTTTGGCTTTTTTTTTTGCAGGATGAGATGATGTTTTTATTAGTACCATTATGGGGGGCATACAACGCTTTGATCACTATTTATTAAGTTTTTTGTGAGGCATTTTGAACAAAATACAGCATTCCTGGTAGTGTTTTTTATGTTTATTTTTTACAGTGGTCACCGTGCGGTATAAATGACATGCTAATTTTATTCAACAGGTTGATATGATTACAGCGATACCCAATTTGTATTTTTTTATGTTTTACTGCTTTTACGCAATAAAAACACTTTTATTCAAAAAGGAAAACACATTTTTGCATCGCCATAGTCTGAGAGCCATAACTTTTTTATTTTTCTGTGTATGGAGCTGTGTAGGGGCTTGTTTTTTGCGGGATGAGTTGAAATTTTTATTGATATCATTTTTGGGAGGACGAGACTTTTTGATCAGTTTTAAATCCCTTTTTTGGAAGGCAGGAAGAAGAAAATACTGCAATCCTAGTAGCGTTTTTTTTTATTTTTAACAGAGCTCACTGTGCAGTATCCATGACAAGTTAGATTTACTTTCTGGGTCAATATGATTACGGCGATACCCAACTTATATAGTTTTTTATGTTGAAGCACTTTTAAAAAAAAAAAAAAGGGTTTTATTGTATAAAACAATATTTATGCATAGCTATCTTCTGATAGCCATAACATTTTTATTTTTCCTTATACAGAGCTGTGTAAGGTTTTTTTTTTTTTGCGGGATGAAATAACGTTTTAATTGACACCACGTTGGTGTTTATATGAGTTTTTGATCGCTTTTTATTCCATTTTATGTGCTGCGGGATTAACAAAAATTCTGTGACTGTTTTTTTTTTTACGGCGTCCACCGTACAGATTAATTAACATGACAGATTTATAGGGTGGGTCGTTATGCACGCGGCAATACCAAATATGGGTACTTTATTTCTTTTTGAGCTTTTTTGGGGCGATTGGCGTTTCTAAAGGGGAAATGGGCGGTGTATGTGTTTTTTATTTTATTTTTTTGTGTTTGTATTTTACTTTTTTAACTTTTTGTTTACTTTTTCTAATTTTTTCACTTATCCCTAGAGGGGAAGTGTAACAGCAATCTTCGGATTGTTGTTACAATAGTAGACCAGTACACAGCATTGTTGATGTGTACTGGTTGCCATGGTGACTGTCAATCACCATGCCCACAATGCATAGTGATGTCACCAGACAGCCCGGATGCTTTCAGAAAGCATCTGGGTGCCGGGTGAGTGGAACAATAGCGGCGCAGAGTGCCGTTACTGCGCCAGATAGCGGGCAGGAAGAGCTCACTCCCGCCTACAGCTTCATTATCGTGACCATGATGTGTCACGATAATGAAGGGTTAATCACCCGTGGCCGGAGCTCACTCCAGCCGCGGGGTGATGCGGCATGAGGCCAAGCCCGCATGATTGCCAGGACGTACTCATACGTCCATTTGCGGGAACGCACTTCCTGCTAGGGGGTTTGAGTACGTCCAATATCGGGAAAGGGTTAAAATATGACCTAGAAAATTTGAAATGTGTAGAGTACAGCTCAGATTTTCTATTGCGATCTATGGGGATGATTTGATTTGTGAAGATTCTAAATACTGAATCCGCTTAAAAATCCCAGTGTAAACCAGTTCCATCACTGTCTAGGGATTGGAGTTCACTAGAGCTTCACAAATTGCAGCCACTGGAATCCTCTTACATTCCTCCATCACAGAATTGGTGGATGCTAGAGACTTTACGCTCCTCCACCTACCATTTGAGGGTACTCAACAGGGTTTTGGTCTGGAGACATGCCTGGCCAGACCAGCACCTTTACCCTCATTTTCTTTAGTGAGGCAGTTGTCTTGGAGCTGTGTTTGGGGTCACTATCATGTTGGAATATTGCTCTGCGGCATTAAGTTCATGTGGTCACGGCCACTGCAAAACAGCAGACAATTTGGCAGGATAAACTTGGAGACCCTTGTCTGAGACAATGTAGCCGAAGAAGGGTAAGCTAGAGTGCTCAAAGACGCATTTTTCAGGTTTGGCTTAGAGACGATTGTTATGCAGACGTCTTAGGACGATACGCACATGATTCCAATGACTTTCAATAGGCCAAATGGCGTCACAAGAAGTGTCCATCACGAGTATTGAAAGCGGTCTTCCATTCTTCACCTTCATGTATGCAAATCAAGTTATAAGTTCCCTGCAAGTCAAATTAAGTGAAGATTTAGGGCGACATGTATGTATGGGGCTACATCTTTTCAGCGTCCTTTCAGCCTAAAAACTGGCGCAACCCTGTGCGCTCAATGTATGAGCAGGCGAACTCCAAAATTAGGTGCATCCTGAGATCAGGATAGGGTGGGTGTTCCTAGGGGTGTGTCGCACTACAACCATAGTATTCTATACATTTATGACTTTAGTACGACATATCCAGGAGCATTACTGATGGAACAGGTAGACCAAATAAAAAGTGGTTTACCTGAACCAGAATTGTTGCTTTGTAGCTTTAAAGTGCTAAATCTATGACCTGCAGCAGAACAGGTTAATAGATTCAGGCGCATTCTACGCTACTAATGCACGCAATAAAATTGGTGCCTGGGCAGCAAAAGTCATACGTGTCGCCCTTAGTGAAGATCCACGCAGATGGTCGAAGAGCTTGGAGATCAGAGGCAACATATACCGATTCTTGACGGTTATTTTGTTAAGACCCTGGTATGTAGGGGCAAAGAGAACCATCCTTCTCCACCAAGAATAATCTGGCACCAGCAGGGGAGAAGGTCTTGAGGATGATGAGCTTCTGTAAATTTTCTTTAATAAAGGCCACCTTGGCCTGGGTCTTGGGCATTGACAAAGGGTAAAATGTTTCCCAAGGAGGTTTTGTGCCATGCAGGAGATCAATAGGACAATCGAAAGCTCAACGAGGCAGCAAAGTCTCTGCTTGTTTATTGAAGAAGATGTCTGCAAAATCTTGGTAAGAGGATCGGAGAAAAATCACAGAAATTTTGTAAACCCAGTTCTAAAATATAACTTTTAATAGATATCCACTAAAATACACAACAATACATACATATACACCAGTGCTATGTGAATGTCTTGGGTATTCAGACACAATGGATATACACAAATGGGTATTTCCAATAAATATAATACTCGTGAAGACCCGTACTTTCCACTAACAAATCCTCAGATGAAGGAAGGGTAAGCGACCCGAAAAGGTCGGCCCCTCCTCTTGATGGCTGGCCCTATTAAATACCTATCTACAATGAGACAAAAAATTGTCACAATAATATGTAACACTAATATGTCACAACTAACAATACCCAAGACAAATGTGAAAAACACAAAACTATAAAATCTATATTCATAAAAAGTTAAGCAAAAGGATGTATATACCTGAAGCCTGAACACAGCATATATACTATCATATCAATGTCTTTCTTCCCTTCGTATTCGGCATAATTTCTAGTAACCACGATAATCAGAAAGTTATTATTCCTAGAACCCCAAATACAGCATATATACTGCCATATAGATATCTTACTTCCCTTATCGTTTGGCATAAGTTCTTATTCCCAACGCGTTTCTTCCTCTCCGATCTGAGAGGAATCATCAGGGGAAAATATAGAATCCTTCCATAGATGCCGGATACATATAGACAGCACCAGTAGATAGATGTGCCTCACTGAGCTCTGCATCACAAACTGATTTAAATACCCGCGCTATAGGAGGGAACGCCAATTGACCAGGTGTAAACCTACAGAAAATCAAACCACTATAATGGCCCACTATAAAAAATATTAAATACCTTAATACGTTAAACATGAAGGCCACCTCGCCTTGCGACTCGCACTTAAACCGCGTCCCGGATACATAGAACAAACCTAATAAAGACATATATCGCGCCCATCTGATCGTAGAGTAAGCTCACGAGAATGATGAGTCTCACGCATGCGCGTTGACCATACTACCAAAACGGGAATCGCGCATGCGCAAAGCAATCGACTCCACTCAGGCCTACACGCAAGCGCACCATCAATACATACTCCGAGCGACACTGTCTCTACTTTGGCAGTGAAAGTCGCAACAACATGGCGGTAAGATGTAACAAAAAGAATAGTTTCAAATTGTATATGTTCAACCTCTCATATTGTATAAGTTTCAATACAAATACAATAGAATGACATATAAACATAATAACGGGTATTCTTCTTATTATATAAATATTTAGTCTTGTTGACAAAATACATTATCCTAAAACAGAACAAAGTGAGGAATATATCTGAACCACCACGTAGTCATTAATACTGATATCTAGATATTCAAAGGTCAAAAAGGCCATCATGCCCCAATGGACCATCACAAACAATGTATGTACAAGTGAACCTAACTAACACTGAAAAATAAAAAAATAGATATTCAAATAAAACACCCAAAATACAAAAACTCATTGAGGCCACTAGATTGCAAAGTCCTTAACCTAAAGGTCCATTCAGTCTCTTTGCACAATAACTTTTTATCAAGGTCTCCCTTCCTTGCTGTCATGTTGATTTTTTCAATACCAATAAACGTCATGCCTGCAAAGGTACCTCCATGTTCTTCCCATATATGTCTCGCAAGGGGGGTATCTCGACGGTGTTTTATATCTCCAACATGTTCACCTATTTTGGTCTTCAGCTGCCTAATAGTTTTACCTATGTATTGTTTTGGCAGTGACATGTACACAGATAAACCACACCCTTAGTAGAGCAATTAATGAAGTCGCGTATCTCAAAGGTACACCCAGTACTATGACTCTTAAATTCTTTTGTCTTGGCTATATACGGGCATGCTACGCATTTTCCACATCGGAACATCCCACAAGGCTTTCTCTCAAGCCACGATTTTGCATTAGGTGGTGGTACATAGTGGCTATGTATAAGCCTATCCCTAATTGATCTTCCTTTTCTAAAGGTGATTAGGGGTCTAGATGGTAAAACATCACCAAGATCTTTGTCTGTAAGTAGGATATTCCAGTATTTGCTGATGATCTCTCTGACTTCTTGACTTTTATCATCGAATGTCCCAATAATTCTAGGGGTAGTCTCCGGTCCCATCTCTTTAGACTTACTATGGAGGAGTGCATTTCTTTCTCTTTCTAGGGCATTCTTAAAGGCAGGTTTTAAAGTACGTAAGGGATACCCCCTTTCCAGAAATCTCTCCTTCAAATCATCAGCTTGTCTGTAGAAGTCTTCCACTCTCGAACAATTTCGTCTCACTCTTAAATACTGGCCCTTGGGTATCCCTTCCTTTAAACGGATGGGATGATGACTCTCCCATCTCAGGAGGCTATTCGTAGCTGTTTTTTTGCGGAAGGTCATTGTTTGTAAATTGCCCAATGGGTCCTTCTTGATACAAAGATCAAGAAAAGTAATCTCAGACTTGTGGATCTCAGATGTAAATTTAAGACCTATTTCATTCCTATTAAGGACTTCCATAAATGAGGCAAAAGCCACCTCGATATCTTGCTATAGTACAAAAACATCATCAATAAATCTTACCCATAGCAAGATCTTAGATGTAAATGGCTCTAATTCCTCACTGAAGACAAACGTACTCTCCCACCAGCCCAGGAAGAGATTCGCATAGGAGGGAGCACATGAGCTCCCCATGGCGGTCCCCCTGAGCTGGTGGAAGAGTTTCGATCCAAACAGAAAAAAATTATGAGTGAGAGTAAATTCGAGTAATTTCAGGACAAGTGAATTATGACACTGATGTTGACTTCCCCTAGTTTTAAGGAAAAACTCTACTGCCTTTAGGCCCCAGTGGTGTGGAATGCTACTATATAGCGCCTCCACATCCACTGAGGCCAACCTTACATCTTCATCCACTGAGATACCTTCCAACCTCGTTAGTAAATCGGAGGTATCCCTCAGATAAGACGGAAGAGAAGTAACAAACCCCCTCAACACCTTTTCCAAGTAGACTCCTACATTTTGAGATAACGAGCCTACCCCCGAGACTATTGGTCGCCCCTTCAATGGCGAGGTACCCTTGTGAATCTTGGGCAATGCGTAGAATGTAGCTATTTGTGGCTTAGAAGGTATGAGAAAGCGAGACTCATCTATAGAAAGTAAACCTGATTCCACACCCGCTATCACCAAATCCTCTAGTTCTTTTAGGAAACTCTCAGTGGGATCCCTAGTCAGGACAGCATAGCTTGAACGATCATTTAATATCTTTAAGCACATTGAAGTGTACATCTCATGACTCAATAGAACAATGTTCCCCCCCTTATCAGATGGTTTAATAACTAGGTTATTATCAGATTCGAGAGATCTAAGGGCCCTCATCTCCCTAGTTGTAAAGTTCTTAAAAACCGCTGACTTTGTTCTTTTATGGGCAAGATTTTGCAGATCTTTAGTAACCAATTTTAGAAATATATCTATCTCTGGAGTTGGTTGTGGTGGAGGAGAACGTGTACTTTTAGGGCGTAGATCTGTATATCCAGTACTAGGTCCTGTTTCTCCCTCTTCAAGCAATTCAGTCAGAATTCTAAAGCCTGGAAGATCCTCACTTGCAACCCCTAATTGCTCACACGTCTGGATGTCACTGTTTTTAAAAAATTTAATCCATTTGATTTTTCATATGAATAAATTGAGGTCTCTCACACAGTCAAACTCCTTAAATCTTGAAGGTGGTATGAAGACAAACCTTTTGATAATACATCTAGTTCATCCTGTGTGAGAGACCTTTCTGTTAAATTAATTACTTGGTTTTCATTTTCGCTACTACTCTTTTTGCCCTCGGTTCTTGTTCTTTCAAAGAGTATGTCGGACCTTGTGTCTGGTCTAAAAAAGGGAGAGCCGATGATGAAGCCGAGGAGGACAAAGAACTTGAGGAAGACCCTAAGTTGTAGTCTCTTGAAGTTCCCATTTTTGGACTTTCTTGTCCATGACCATAATATCTCTGTCTTCCCCCAAAATTTCTTTGTTGGTTCCATATCCTAGAGTATCTATTTCTTCCTTGATATGATCTCCCCCTAGGATTACCTCTAGGGTTATAATTCCTCCTACTGTCTTCACTTTCTTGTTCTGAAGCTGAGGGGTCAGCAATCCCTACTTCACTTTCGTACAGGTATGCGAAGGCTTTGCCTTCTTTGAACTCTGCCAGGTCACGAACAAACTGCTTATGTTTGCGTTCCTTGATGTTATACTGGTATTTATCCACTGCTGTCAGTAACAAAGACTCCCTCCGTGCAAAGTCTGGATCTGATCTATATTTTAATGCTTTTTCTTTAAGATAAATGTTTCGCAGTCTTATCTAGAGTTAATCTCTCTTCCTCAAGTAAGAATCCCATCAACTTCAGAGATGAAGATAGTAATTCTTTCTCCCAATTTTCAAGTAACTGGGGAGATCTTGATCTAGGGGATGGACTAACCAAGGGTCTAAGAGGATCGGAGACCCAGAAGTGGAGAGGTAGGCACCAGGCAAGGTGCCATGAGACAGCAGGACTGGCAGCCTCTTCCCCAAGGTGTGACTTCACCCATCTGTCAGTTGAGCGCTGGAGCATGGCATTGTAGCCTGAGCAGACCCAGAAGAAGAGCAGAGGAGGAACGAGTCAACACATGGAACACCATCTTTTCTTTATGTAACACTGCCACTTGAAGAGTCAAAGGTTCTGTTCAAAACCAAATGGCATCTTTAAGCAATTTTCCATTGATGGACAAGATTAGCAATGGCCTGTCCAGACGGACCAGAGGAAGACGATACTTGGACACCAATGATACATCCACAAAATTCCCAGCAGAACCAGAGTCCAAGAAGGCTATGACTTGAAACGTGGTACCAGACGAGTAGGACAGTATGACCGGCATGGTCAGACATGGAGAAGTAATGTTCACACCTAGGGACGCCTCTCCCATGAAGCTTAGGTGCGGGAGTTGCCTGGACGCAACAGACAGCCCTGAAGTGCTCAGAAATGCCGCAGTAAAACCAGCGATTTTGCCGGCGTGGGAGGGAACGTTCTTGCTCAGACAGGTGGGCTCTTTCCACTGTGGCTCTTCTTGGGAGAACATTGGTGGAGGAAGTGGAGGCCTTTGGAACACCAGAGAAAGACGAGGGAGGGAGTTTCACGCTGTTGGCGGATCTACAGTTTTCTCTCAGTGAAATGGAAGTCTATTCTAGTAGCTAGGCAAATAAGTTAATCCAGAGAGGAGGGTAGATCTTGGCCAGTCAGCTTGTCCTTGATTCTTGGAGAAAGTCCTTGGCTTAAAGTCACTACAAGGGTCTCATTAATCCATGTCAGTTGAAATGAGATGATGTGGAATTAAACCGCAAATTGCCCGTGTCATGATTCACGCTGCTGTCCCTATCTTGGACCACGGGTGTGCCCATGTCTCTGCTATGCCCCTTGCTCTGCTCCTGTTGCTTCTATCACACTCTATGCCGTGGTTCTCACAGGCATGGCGTGTCTCTGCTGTGTCGCCAGCCCTCTGCACCTACTGCTGCGGTCCTGTCTCCATGCACGCCATGGCCCCTGCTGTGTCCCTTGTTTCTGTATACTCACCTGACCATGTTCCTGTCTGTGTCTGCCCATGTTTCCTAAGGGAAGTGCATGCCCGCTGGTCTGTATTTAAAGGGACAGTGTCCCAATTACCTGTATAGTGACCTATGACCTCCTGGGATATAAGGAACTTCCTGTCTCTGTTCCTGGTCAGTTCATGCATGTCCACCTGAGCTCTTGATCTCTGCTGCTGGTTACTGCTGTTCCTGTTACTGAGTTAACCCTTGTGTTACTTGCAGTTAACCCCTGAGTTAACGGCATATCTCCTACTGCTGTTCCTGCCTTTGCACCAGTCTATTATTGGCTGTGTACGGTACTCTCTGCTGTTATCCTGCTGTTGTAGCAGTCCGTTACCTGCCTGGGACTCTGTTACCTGCCTACGGCTATACCCACTGGGACCCGTCACCACTGCCTATACCGGTGTCCTTGTCCTGCACTTCAGCTGTTACCGTGATTAGCCACATCAGGGGTAGCGACCTGAGGGTTCCTCGCAGCAAAATCCATCCGGCCTTGCGCGTGGGCCCCGGTGAAGACTGGGGTTCCCCCTAGACTCCGCTCCCTGACGTAGTCACCACCTCACCATCTACACTTGTGGTGCCCCAGAGGGTTCACAATACCCTGCGTTCTTTTGTGTCAGTTCTGACTGACCCGAAGATACGTGACAGCCCAAATGTGGAGTCATCCTGACGTAGGCGGAAGAGGGAAGCAGCGGCCGAATAAGCTCATCCAGGCTCTTTAAATACATTCCAAAAAGTCTCGAGAAAGACTTGCAAGTTGGAGGTCACAGGCTCCCCATGGTCCCAGAGAGATGTGGCCCAGGCCAAGACTTCATGCAACAGGAGACATAATAAATGCCACCTTGGCTCACTCTGAATGGAATTGGTTCCCCATCATGTCCATGTGGATGGAGCACTGACTCAGGAACCCTCTACAGGTCTTGGAATTTCCAAAAATTTCGTAATGCGGTGTCAAGGAAAGATGTAGCGCTGGACCCATGGGAACCTGTGAGGCAGCAGGAGACATGGTGGTGGTGTGCCAGACATAGCTGATTATAGGCAGGCTTGCAGGTTCAGGCTTGCTAGAGTTGTTGCACATTGGCGGATCGAGGCTAGAGTAGATTGGCCTGCATGCTGCACTGGGCCCCCCAACCAACGCAGAATTCAGATAACACATCACTTAGGATATGTTCACACGATGTACTGCGGTGGGTACAGTACGCGGCGCAGTACATCTTGTGTTTCGGGAGCTCGCGCTAATACGCGTGTACTCCCGCGTTGTGGGGGTCCGGCTGCCCACCGCGCCCATCGACATTAATTACTCATGGAGCGTATTCGCCGCAAGTAATTGACATGTCGCTTATCTCCCTATGCATACAATATGATCATATTGTACGAGCGAGGAGTGGAGGCGTAATCCATAGTTCTCTATGAGAGCTATGGATTACCGTAATTTCAGCGCGCATCTCACCCGTATTAGAGCGCAAATACAACGCGAAATGCGCACCGAAATTATCCCGTGTGAACATAGCCTTATACCAAAAAGTGAACACCATAAACAATAAACCACTGCAAACACGGTGCAAGTATAGTTTTTTTCACATTTCACCCGACTTAGAATTTTTTTCTGATTCCCAGCACATTACATGGTCTGTTCATGGCACCATTAAAATAAACATCTTGTCCCACAAAAAACAAGCCATCATGTGTCTATGTAGATAATAATTAAAACCACTCTTTTTATGCAGAATTGACACACCACAACAAGGGACGTATTTACAGCTCAGGCTGCTCCAGGCACTGAGCTTGAGAATTGCCCCAATTTAGGGGAAGTTCACATAACGTATTCAAATTTTGCACTTTTACGCGCTGGAAACGAGTTTGTTTGCTCTGTTGAAATGAAGCGCTTGCAACCGTGTGATTTCACTGAACCATTGCCCGAGGCAGATCACTGACTTGTATAGTTTAGTACTTATTGAACATTGTTAAATATGTATTTGGGTCTGTTTTAGTCACTGAAAAACGGACCCCAAAACATATTTAACAAACGCTGTGTGAAACATGCACTTACAGTACAATATCATAGCCTAAGATATACTGACTGCGACCCAGTATCACACATACAGTATCTCAGCAGACTGTTCCTGATAGGCTTAGATACACAGGGCCAGCAGATATAACACCTGATAAACTTAGATAGACAGGGACAGAAGATATTATAACACCTGATAAGCTAAGATACACAGGAACAGCAGATATAACAATAGATAGGTTTAAATACGGAACCAGCAGATAGTACACACCAGATAGGTTAGATACACAGCCACAGATAATACACACCGGATAGGCTTAGATACACAGCCTGCAGATTGTACACACCGGATAGGCTTAGATATACAGCCAGCAGATTGTACACAATGGATAGGCTTAGATACACAGCCAGCAGATTGTACACAATGGATAGGCTTAGATACACAGCTCAGCAGATTGTACACATTTGATAGGCTTAGATACACAGCCAGCAGATTGTACACAATGGATAGGCTTAGACACACAGCCAGCAGATTGTACACACTGGATAGGCTTAGATACACAGTGAGCAGATTGTACACACTGGATAGGCTTAGATACACAGTGAGCAGATTGTACACACTGGATAGGCTTAGATACACAGTGAGCAGATTGTACACACTGGATAGGCTTAGATACACAGTGAGCAGATTGTACACAATGGATAGGGTTAGATACACAGTGAGCAGATTGTACACACTGATAGGCTTAGATACACAGCTGCAGATTGTACACACTGGATAGGCTTAGATACACAGCTCAGCAGATTGTACACACTGGATAGGCTTAGATACACAGTGAGCAGATTGTACACACTTGATAGGTTTCCTAACACCCCCCCCCCCCCCTTTCCTAAACCCCTACACCTTCCCCTCCCCTCCTCTCCCTTCAATCACTCACTTGTCCTGAAGTCCAGAGAGCAGGAGTCCGTGCAGTCTTCAGCTCCGAAGGGATGCGGGTAGAGGGAGGGGGCAGCCAGTCTCCCCAGCAGTCTCCTGCTCTTCAGTGGCCGCACTGCTGGGGAGGGGGAGGAGCAGTCTGTAGTGCAGGAGATCGTGGTCTGGCCCCTGCTTTACCTCAGTGCCGTGCTGCCTGCGCTGTGAGCAGTAAGCGCAGGCACAGGAATAGCAGCGGCCGCATCAGGACACACACAGAGCATCAGACGCCGGGCCCCTGCTCTGACTGCCGCGCTGCCCTGCCTGCCTGTGAAGAGTAAAGCGCAGGCACAGTGCAACAGGGCGGTGCGGCAGTCCAACGAACGTTCCTGGGTGTACTCACTCCCACTGGGCAAGGTAGACAGCTGTCTGAGGGGCCCCCAGAGCTCGTGGGGCCCCCGGGCAAGTGCCTACCTGGCCCAATGGAAGAGACGGCCCTGCCTGGCGGGATTCATGGCTAATCCATACTGTCACAAGTCCATAGGTGCTGAATTCTCTGGACCACTGCAAGTGATGGTACAAACAACGTCAGGGAGTGGAGTCAAAGGACCCTCCCAGTCTTCATTAGAGCTAGGTGCAAGGCCGGTTGAACAGGTGCGGCAGGAGACTCCCACATCGCTAACTCTGACTTGACTAGCCTGTGGTGGCAGCTGGGGTGCAGCATGGTACAAAATCAGCAGGAAGAGATGTAGTCAGGGACAGGCAGAAAGCTTATGACAGGCGGCCTGCATCGTGGTCAGGATAACAGTCAGGAAGGTCTGGTACATGGTATAACTGAAATAGCAATCTCTAACACCAACTAAGACACACAAACAGATTGGCAGGGAAGAAAAGGAAGTGCTGCAAGCTATAGGGTCAGCGCTTCGCAATTATCAAATCATGGTGTGCTGGCCCTTTAAACTTCACAGAGCCAGCGCATGCATGCCCTAGGGTTCTGGTACGCACATTCCGGCATGGAGCAGCATGCCTGCTGCCTGGGCTGGTGGCTGTGGTGCCTCTCGTGATAACATGTTGGCATTCATGGTTCCTTCAATGAACTGTATCTCCCCCTGCCGGCAGCACTTATTCACCCCCAAACATGACACTCCTACCTCCATGCTAGACTGTAGGCAAGATACACTTATCTTTGTACACTTGACACAATCTAAACCAAATAAGTTTATCTTGGTCTCATAAGACCACAGGACATCCATGTCTTTGTCTCCTTGTCTTCAGCAAATTGTTTGCGGGCTTTCTTGTGCATCATCTTTCGAAGTGGCTTTTTTCTGTGTGCGGCGTATGGTCTTGGCCTTGATAGGCAGATCCCCCAACTCTGTTACCTCTGCAGCAATGCTCGCAGCACTCATACATCTATTTTGAAAAAAACAATCTCTGGATATGATGCTGAGCACGTGGACTCAACTTCTTTAGTCAACCATGGTGAGGCCTCTTCTAAGTGGAACCTGTGTTGTTAAACCGCTGTATGGTCTTAGTCACCATGCTGTAGCTCAGTTTCAGGGTGTTGGTAATCTTCTTATAGCCTAAACCATCTTTTGAGTAGAACAACAATTCTTTTTTTCAGATACTCAGACAGCTCTTTGCCATTAGGTGCCATGTTAAACTTCCAGTAACCAGTATCAAAGATTGTGAGAGCAATAACACCAAATTTAACACACTTGCTCCTCATTCACATCTGAGACTTTATAACAGTAGCGAGTCACATGACGCTGTGGAGGGAAAATGGCAAATTGGGCACAATTATTTTGGGGGCACACCAAATTTACATTTATACAAGCTGTACGCTAACTACTTTACATTGTATCAATGTGTTGCATCTTCAGTGTTGTCCCATGAAAAGATATAATATAATGTTTACAAAAATGTGAGGACTGTACTCACTTTTGTGAGATATTGTATACACCAGAGGTATCACCCTCTGTCCCTGACTTATTGTAAATGGTGGTAACGAATGTTATAGAAACTTTTCATCAAAAACATCTATGGTTTCCAGAGAGGAGACAGCATAAACACACACACATACACTACTCACAAAAAGTTAGGGATATTTGACTTTTGGTTGAAATTTCAAATTGAACATAAAATTTTTAAATGCACTAAATGAGACCATCTCTTAACTTTAGAATGCCCGTACTCAATATATTATTTAAAACGTAGACTTTATTTTTCCAAAAAATTATTAGCCAGATTCATGAACGTTTTCGGTCCTAGATGAGACCTTCATCAGACAAATGGCTTTTCTTATGGTATATAGTAAAATTGGGCGCAGGCAATATTTTGTTCTGGAGACATGCTAAACTTAGCTCATGGAGGAAAGGTGCAGCGGTGCCGCACTGCTTATTTTGGAGCACATTTCACCGTGTATTTCGTGGCATACTGCGCTTAATACGCGGGGAAAGTCGCCCCATAACTACGGTAATCCATACCTCTCATAGAGAACTATGGATTACACCTCCTCTCCCCGCTCGTACAATACGTTCGTGTTGTACATGCAGGGAGATAAGTGACGTGTCAATTACTTGCGGCAATTACGTACCGCGAGTAATGCATGTCTATGGGGTTGGCGCGCTGCCTCCCCCCGTTACTCGGCTGCTGCTGAAACACACAATGTACTGTACACGCCGCAGTACATCGCGTGAACATACCCTTAGAGGGTCGGTCTAATCGCGTCCAGAACTGGGACTCTGACATTCCATAAGAAGACTATTAGCCCTCTACTCAGTGCTTGCTATAAGTCTTCTTTGGATTTGACTGCCGTTTACCTTGGATTGCTACTTTTAGATTTCAGACCTCTCACTTGCTCTCCTCGAAAGTTCCTAACAACTTCTTTGTTATTTGTAGCTAGCTTGGCTATGAAATTTGTTTAATCCTTTAGGGATCTCAATTAGAGATGGGCGAATTTCTCAAAAATTCGATTCGGTCACTTCGACGAATTTTCCGACAAAATTCGTTTCGTTCCGAATTACTTCGACACGAATCGCTTTAAAAAGCAGCTATTTCCAGGCTGCACAGAGCCTGCAGGGTGCTGTAGAACCTTGTGCCATGCTTAAATATTCAGAGGGAGCTTGGTTTGGTCTTCATACAATATTGTATTTTAGTATGACACTCAGATGACTGCCGCCGCTCTTAGAATCGCTTCACTATAAAATTCCCTGGGCACTTAAGAGGGCAAAACTGACCAAAAAAACTCAACGGGAATGTCCCCTGTAAAAGTCATGCCGCGAAAGTGGAAAAAAAAAGTGAGAGCTCAGGTGGCAACATTATGACAGAGTGTGGGGGTGAGGGGCGGCAGCCACAGCAGCATGAGGTCAGGCATGGCAAAATGACTTTTCTGGGGGGCAAAACACGGGAACCCACGAGTGGCACAAGACTGAGAGCGGAGGTCACGGGGGGAAGCAGTATTAGGTCAGGCAGTGCACAATGACTTTCTGGGAGGCGGCAAACAGTTTTAAGGCCCAGAGTGGCAAAATGAACGGGTTGGGGGGTCACAAAGCACAGCATGAGACAGGCAGGGCACAATGACTTTCGGAGGGGCAAAACGGGGAGGAACCACAGAGGGGCTAATCACAACGTGTTGGAGGTCACGGCGGCAGAAAATAGACGGGCAGTGGCATAATGACTTTCGGATGCGGCAAAACAGTATTACCCCACAGATGGCACAATCACACAGTTGGGGGTCACGGCGCAGCATATAGATGGGGGCATGGCACAAGACATTCTGGAGTGGGCAAACAGTATTAGGCCACAGTGCACAACACACAGGTGGGGGCAGGGCGGCAGCACTGGGTCAGGATGGAAACAATGAAATTCTGGGGGCGGCAATACAATTAGGCCACAGAGGGGGCACAGAACATTTGGAGGTCACGACAGCAAAGCAGAGACAGGCAGGGGGCACAATGACATTCGGGGGCGGCAAACAGAAATGGGCCACAGAGGGGCACAATCACCAGGTTTGGGGGGGTCACGGGGGCAGCAGTATAGATCAGGAAATGGCACAATAAACTTCTGGGGCCTAAACATATTACCACAGAGGCAAAATGAAACATTGGGGGTCCGACAGCAGCAGCATGAGATAAGCATGGCACAATGCATTCGGAGGGGGCAAAACATATTACCACAAGTGGCAAATCACACGTTGGAGGCACGACACACACATGAGATCAGCGTGGCAAATGACATTCGGGGGGGGTGGCAAAACAGGAGGAACCACGAGTGGCCAATACTAAAGGGGAGGTCACGGCCAGCAGCATGAGGTCAGGCAGTGGCACAATGACCAGTGGCAGGGAAGGCATAAAGCCACAGCAGCAGCAAGGTCAGACATTTGCCAAGACACAGGTGGATTCAGGGGCAACAGCAGCCACATGAGGTCATAGAGGGGCACAATGACAGATGTTAGGGGGGGGAAATACCAGCCCTGGAAAGATGGTGGTTAGCAATGGGAAACTGTCAGCAGATGTGTGGCATCGGGTTTGGGGGCGCATCAAATATCTGGAGCAGGAGTTTAAACCCAGACGACGCCTAAGGAAAATTGGTGTGTGGAAACCCGGCCGATCCACCCTGTTTCATCTTGACAAAGGTCAGTCGTTCCCATTTCCCGGGACAAGGGGGTTTCCTTGGGGTAACAGGCCCCCCCCACGGGAACACCCGCTCTGATCCCCACACCTACGGGCCGGCAGGACAGTTTCTCCACTCAAACTCGGCAATTTGCGGCCCCACATCCTTTTGCTGCCCTAGTCCAGCGGATCTTCTAACTGAGGGGGCAGATGCTGTCCAATAGGCCACAACCTTTTGGTTCAGGATCTCCAGGCCGCTGCGCTGTCCCTGGTGACTGCCCTCCTCACAAGGGGGGTAAAGGGAAGCTGCCACTTTGACCCCCAACTTAGGTTACTTTGATGGAGGGGGTACTGCCCCCTACCCCCCCCACCTTCCCCCAGCACCGGGGCAGTAGACGGAGCGCTGGGGAAACCCCCCCGGTCAGACCGTCAGAGGAGGGACGATCCCCGCACATGGGCACACCCAAACGATTATGAGTTTTTCCCTAAGTTTTTGGATTTTCTTCCCTCTCAAAGCTGGGAAAAAGGCTCCCATTTTGGACCGGCAGCGGGGTCCAAAAAGGTGGAGAGCCAGAATCATCCCTCGGCCCCGGTGCGACTACGCTGTCACAAAAGCCACCCCAAATAACATGCGCGGAAATCGCACAAGTGACTCTGAGGGGCTCCCTGCCAATTTCCCGTAACTGCCACGTGTTTGGGGGGGTCACTGCCTCTTTTTCCTCATCCCATCCACCCCTCCAGCTGCTCCTGCTCCTCCTCTTTTGTCACCTGGGTAGAAAATCCACTCATTTCACCAGAAAAAGCTTCTGCTCCAAATGTCCTCCTCCTCCTCCTCCATTCTTTCCCCCCCCGGGACTCATGTGCCACGAGATGTAGTTGCCACGTCTCCAGCCCCCCTCCCAAAAATTTTTTCACATCTGTTCCAGGACATAAGCATGGAATGATGTTTTCATCCCGTATCCTGGCGACGACAAATAAAGCGCCTCCCGAAGGGCCTCAACAAACCAGGTGTCACGCATAGCGCCACTGGCTACATCAAAGTTATACAGGGGAGTACTTCTGTCTGGCGGGATGATCAAAAAATTTTAAAATGGCCTTTCTCTTTCATACAGTCGTCCAACATTTTGCGGGCTGGAATTCCAACGGGTGGAAACATTGCTATCAAGTGTGGGGGGGAGGCCTTTCTGCCGCTGAAAATCGAGAGGGGGGTTCCGGCTTTGTACGAATGGATAAAGTGCATGCACATTTCCTGGCCTTTTTTCAGAATCGCTGAAATCGGGGGAAGACTTCGGGAACCTTTTCAAAACCAATTTTGAACACGTGCGCCAGCAGGGGCAGGACCACCCCTCCTCGGTGCAGCGCGGACACCATGTTCCTCCCATGTCCGCACCATGGTTCCGATTTGCTTTTGGGGGGCGGAGAAGCCACAAAACGATTTTTTGCTGCAAAAACGCGGAGCAGTTCCCCCCCTTGTGACTTCGTTCGCCGGGGGCAAGCCAGGTGTAGAACTGCTACACCGCTGTCCCCCTACACATGTGGGATGATGGAGCATACTTTTGGGGCGGATGGTGGGGGTGGTGGAGGGGGTCGGACATTGGGGCAGGTGCACAGTTTGACAACGTGGAGGGGAAAGCGGCACTCCTTCC
The DNA here is from genome assembly GCA_025379985.1 of Phyllomedusa bahiana. Classification (NCBI taxonomy): domain Eukaryota; kingdom Metazoa; phylum Chordata; class Amphibia; order Anura; family Hylidae; genus Phyllomedusa; species Phyllomedusa bahiana. The sequence continues at coordinate 28,170 of JAODAL010015875.1, forward strand.
AAGTTTTGGTGTGCCTGGGCTGGAAGCACATTCACCCATTGGGCCGTAAAGGGCATTACTGGCCCTGACCCTAGTTACAGCTCCGACGTCCCGGGGTGCCGGCACCTTTTAAAAAACCGATAACTCAAGACTGACCCACCCTTTTTTCTACATATTTATGAAATGCTGGACTCGCCTTTTTGGAAAAGAAATTATGGCTTGGAACTCTCCATCCCCCTCGGGACAAACCTTAGTTCTCTGAACGTTTCAGAGTCCACCCTTTTGGAAAGGGAGGACTGAGTACCACAACTTGGACAGGAGCACGGTCAGCTGCTGCACCTTAGGATGTTGGACGCATGCTTTTTCTCTTTGCAATCGCCTCGCTGAACGACTGCTGGGGCCCTAGTAGCGAGGGCAGGTCATCGGACCGGGGGGATGCAAAGAAAACACTTCCTTTTTGCAGAGGTGGGGGAGCCTTGACTCTGCAATGGCATGCGGCCCCTGGGCGCTGCGCTTGCTGTTGTTTTGGCGCAGGGGTGGAACCACATCGAGCCACGTTTTTTCCCAGGGCCCCCGATGGACCTGCATGTGTTGGGCGCAGGGGCCTGGGGCCAAATTAGCTTTTCCGGCCCCCTTCAGTTCTGCCACAGTTCTACATAACCCATATTCGGCTCCCGGTGTTTAGCAAAAACTCCACACCCCCGAGTATCGGGTTTTACCGCCAACACTCCGCACTGAGTACTACTGCTGCCCCCCTGCCTTTGCTACCCCCGTCCGCTATTTTTTTGGACCTGCGAAGTGGGTTTTTTACCCCGTGGCCGTTTTTTCCCCCCCTCACACGCTGCTATCCCGCGACTCCGGCCACACGACCCACTTTGGGGGCTGAGCTCTGGGTTTACACCAAGTGAAACCCCCCTTCCCTGAAAAATGAGAAGCCCTTTCCTACCCGCCCCAAGTGCGGTCGGGTACTCATCATCTATTTGTTTTCAAACGCCCCCGCTGTCCTCATCACCGTCTTTTGGTATGCCGAGGGTGACCTCTCACAACAGACCCCCCATGCCACTCCCACATCAAAACTTTGCCGCCTACTGCAAAAGCAGGGGTATTGGGCCCCATTTCTTGCTCCAAAAGCGCTGACTGCCCTCCTCAAATTGTTCATCCTCGCTATATAGTGCGCTGAGCCCAGACCACATAAATCTCTGGCTGAGGGAACCGGATGGGACGAGGGGCTGGGACAGGGGAGGCCCTGACCCGCCCCGGGCCCTGCCAAAATAAAGGTTTGTCGAGGTTCCCACCGAATCTGGGTGGGGGGTTTCAATGTCTCTGGGGAAAAGGAAAACCTATCAAACCCAAACAAGAACCCTGGGTTTTCTGAACAACACACGGCCCCCTAGATACGCGGCATTTGTGGCCCACTGAGTGACCCAGGTGCTGCGACCGGGCCGTTCCAGGGGAAAGTTTGTGCAACTGCCACTCACAGGGGCAGACCTCCACCTCCGCTGACTCTGTTTTTTCTAAAATGTACAGACAGTTTTATGAGAATCTGTATATGTAAATTAAAACCCTGTTTTTGACTCCAAATAACCCCGTAACAAGCTTGGTAACCCTTGGATATAAATTGCGCCCACAAATGGCCAGGAAAAATTTACTTTATTTCGTTTAAAAACACGTTGTTTACTAAAGTAAAAGCACAAACGGCTTTAAAAATTTAAACCTTCGGACATGAATTAGGCTACAGGGAAAAAAGATATATTTTTGGCGTTGAAAAAACGGTTTTTTTTTGTCAACACCAGCAAAAAAAGGCTTAATTAACCCTGGGGAAAAAGCGCCCAAAAAAATTGAGCCGCACAAACTAGTACTTTGTAGCGTGTTACAATTTCGGTTTTTCTACCCACCAACAAGAGAACAGTTGAATTAACCTTTGCTTGTGAATTAGGGTACATAAAAAATTTTTATATTTTGGCGTTTTTAAAAGAAAGGGTTTATTTTTTTTCACACACCACAAAACAACGCAATTAAACCCCCGGATGTAAATTTCGCCAAAGAAAAAAGCCGCACAAACTAGTAGATTTGCGCTTGTTACAATTGGGTTTTTCTACCCCACACAAAAAGAATACAGTTTTAATTAAACCCTTTTCTTTTAATTAGGCTACAGGAAAAAAATTATATATTTTTTCGTTGAAAAAGACGTTTATTTTTTTCAGCACACCACAAAACAATGCTTAATTAACCCCCCGGGTTAAATTGCGCCAAAGAATTGAGCCGCATAAACTATACTTTTTTAGCTGTTACAATTGCGTGTTTCTACACCCCACAACAAGAGATACATTGTAAATTTAAACCCTTTCTTTGAATTTTGGGTACATGAAAAATTTATATATTTTTTGGGGTTGAAAAAAACGGTTTATTTTGTCAGCAAAACCAGCAAAAAAAACGCTTAATTAACCCCTGGGGTAAATTGCGCCAAAGAATTGAGCCCCACAAACTATAGATTTGTATCGTGTTACAATTGCTGTTTTTCTACCCACCAAAAAAGATTTCAGTTTAATTAACCTTTGCTTGTGAATAGCTACAGGAAAAATTTAATAAATTTTGCGTTGAAAAAAAAACGGTTTCTTTTTGGGTCAGCACACCCCAAAACAACGCTTTAATTAACCCCCCGGGGTAAATTGCGCCAAAAAAATTACCCCACAAAAATATAGCTTTTTAGGTGTTACAATTGCGTGTTTTCTTTTCCCAGACAACAAGAGATACGTTTTAATTAACCTTTGCTTTGAATTAGGCTCAGAAAAATTTAAAATATTTTTGGATGAAAAAGACGGTTTCTTGGGGACACACCCGCAAAACAAAGCTTAATTTAACCCCCGGATGAAATTGCGGGGAATAAATTGGGGGCACCAAAAATGAAGTGGATTTTTATTGTAAAAACGCTGTTTCTTTAAATTAAACACAGGGAAATGGCTTAGATCCCACTTGGGAATTTTTAATGTAATGCAGCTGAATGGCGCACACTGGATTTCAGATCCCAAAACCCCCCCAAAAATTAGAAAAGAACATTAAGAGAAGCAGCTCTAACAAGCGAGACAACCCACAAAATCACTATATAAAATAAATTTCTTCAAAGAGCTATCAGCCCGGCAGCACCTTCCCTGATCAGTACAGGAGGGGGTATGACTCCCAGCGTCTCGCCCGGACTTATATAGTCGGTGACGTCCAGAATCCCGCCGTTCTCGATTGGCTTCACCTCACATGTCTGCGGGCATCCTTCTTCCTCCCAATGTTTTTCCCCATGTAGCGCCATGTGCCGCAAACCTTTTTTATCAACAAAAGCACACTTTTTCACCCGAATACCCCAAAAGTTCGTTTTTTTCTCCCCAAACCGAATTTTCCCTAAAATTTCTAAAACAATTCCACTGTTAGAATCGTTTCCCCCATCTCTAACCCAAAATGCATTTTATCATGACTCCTACTGCTCAGGGATTCACTGCCACATGCATGGTGATGCATTGCTTCTCAAAGATGACCTATGTTATCCTATTGTCTAGGTTACCCTCTGCTCCCCCATATCTTCTATCTCTGTGATTGCCTCACCCACGTTACCTCAGATTGGGAAGAGCAGTTTGTCTGAAAATCTGATGAGCACTAAGTTAAGGCCTGAAGACTACCAAACTTTGCCCCGGATACCATCCGGATTAAAGGGCAGATTTAAACAAACAGTTGGGTTCTCAAGCAATACCTTTGTACATATTTGATGATTTCTGCATAGCTTTAAGTAACTGCTTTTGTGGGTTTTGCCCCAAAATTTAAAAAAAATGAACAAAGGCTAACAGGGAAATTTTTTTGGCCAAGAGACTGCTGGAAGTTTTTTAAAAAATACTAATTAAAAATTTGCCCCAAATCTGATTCTCATTTCATTGCGCTATTCCAAATATTGAAGATCAATCTGTTTTAAACCACCTTTTTTCAGAAATCCCCAGGTTTTTTTATACTGTATATGCTTGGAAACCCAAAATAAGTATTAATTACCGAAACGCGTCGGTCTGTTTGGGACAAGACCACATCAATGTGTGATCCCCGTCAAAAAAGGGGGGTTGGGCCTACCATTCACCTATTATGCACTTTTTTGGAATGGATGTAATTTCCTTTTTAAAATGAAGAAAAAAAGCATATATTTTTTAAATAAGCTGCCCGACATCGCTATTGTGGGTCTGGATCTTTTTTTTTTAAAGGACTGCATGTATATGCTTGCTGAGCTCAGGTTTCCTAAGGAGAGCAAGACACCTTTCTTAGCCCTGAAATCCTCAACAGATTTTCAGATTTAGCAGATTCTGAAATGCAAGAAGGTCCAAAGCAAACTCTTTTATCTCACTGACTGGAATGAATATGGTCCTGAGAGAAGACGTTGGGTTCATAAGGAAGACATTTATTCTGTTTTACTGAATACTCCCTTGGTAACATGTGCTCTGTTCTTAACTACATCACTGTTAAATCCTTTACTTTTACCTTTACTGTGTTCCTGGTTACAACCTTTAGTTTAGTTCTTGACTATGTAACCACAGTATAAGCACTACACGTGCTGATTTGTAACTGTCCAATGGACCATTGTAAGGTAATCCCTCGGCAGCAAAGTGCATACATCTTTGTGGGGGTTAAGAGTGAAGACCCGGAGAGTATTTACACTGGTATTTCCGTTGATAATAAAGTAATAATAGAAATAAAATGCTAGTTTAATAAATTATTGATAACATGTATAGCCAGTGAACTCCCAAGGGCCGCGTTTTCTCAGGGGGACTGCCAAAATGCATTACGGCTAATATCTTGTCTTCTTGAAGTGACAAAGGTGTTCTCATTATAAATTCACCAGTGATATAAAGTTGTAGATGTATTAGACAGCATGTAAATATTCAGGAGTCCTCTATTAATTTATGACAATATCCGTTAACACTAGGTACAGTAACAAATGTCACCTTTGTAATAAATAACTTTTTCTGTAAAGATCAAACTTTCTTCTTATCTTACTACGTTGCAATTCATCACTAGGATTTTTTTCATAACTTTTCTAGTTTGGAATATATGTTTTCTTTTTAACCTGATGTCCTTGAAGATTACACTTGCATTACATAGACCTAAGTTAATCTTCCAAACAGCCGTACCCCCCAACCGATTACTTCCCCTTAAAAAAAATTAGAAAGCGTTCCTACCTACGAACAGCAAACCCCACCCCAGAGCCCACTTCCGACCAAGATACCTCCACACTAAACTCGATAAACTAACATAAACTACAAAACAAAAGATACCACAACTCACAAGGCAGTAGACAACTTCAAGAATACAGTTACATCACGTGTAGACATCAATAGAGAACAGTACTCACATATCACTGCCGCTTTTATTCATAAGTAATCCACAAGAAACCAGAGCGCTAAGAACTTTTATTCAATTGTATTCAGTCCTGTAACGCCCTGGGATAACAGTATCATTTAATCAACAATCAAAACATATAGAAAGGTAACATCTACAAAATTCTTTACCTGTGTAGACCAGAATGATGCCTGATACATTGTGGCATATAAAATGGTCCTTCCGTGCCCAGATTCTACCTACTGATGTTGAGTGAAATATTGTGATATTATACAAAGACCAAAAAATGAGGTGGGTTTCAACAAATACAACCAGGGCCAATACTGCAAGTAAGAAACGCCCTGGGCTGACAAAATGGAGCAGCAGTCATTCGGTAGACAGCCTATACTCACTACTGGTGTTACGCAGATAAGTTCCTGCTAGGTTTGACAATGGTCGTTAAAAATCTCGGGTTCAGGACATTTCAATCCACACTTATATCTAGATCTTACACTAACTGTAACCCCATCCCTAGCTCTAACTGTAACCCTAACTCAAAGTTGGATTTTTATGTGTTTTTAGGAGTTAACTTATCATGGTACTTCCGGTTACTATAACATAATGGTTACATTATCATACTGCAGTGCTTCTGGTCCGGTGAAGTGTCACAGAACAGTAAGTTAACCACTAAAAACCTATAGAGAAAACCTTAACCCACAATTAGGTTAGGCCATGTTTGCAGTTTTTTATCCAAAAATTGATTTTCTATGTGTTCCGACCTTATGGAAAGTGTCTTGCTTATATTCGGTTTTGTAATCCTCACATTAATGCAAGTTTAAAGTTCAACATTACCCACTCCATACTGTACAAGCATACACACACACATTTACTATTTATATATACTGTATATACACCCACCCTGACTACATATGAACAAATGAGCACACTCACTAAATATTCGAGCACATACACAATTACTGTATGTACACTGTATGTTCACATATACATGCCCTCACTGCATAGAATTACATACATTCAGTAGAATAGCAGAACGCCTCCAGGGTCATGGTCCTTGAACCCCCAACACTATTCTTCTATAGGCAAAATAATTGATGCTGTTCACTTATCCACCCTTATCCAAATATCTACTTGGCTAGATACAGTAAATGATGCAATGTGATTTCATCACAGTATTAAGGAATTGTGCTATAGTTTACAAAAAAAAATCACAGAAGAATGCTCAAAAACACAAACACAAGGCCATACTTACAGCTCAATGGCTGTACAATAGACTACACCAGTAGGAGGCAATATGAGAACCAGTGCTACATGGGAGAAATATAACAGGTGCAGATAACTAATGAGCAGTAGCTCGCACCCCCATCCACTAGGCAGGCAAATGAATAATACAAAACTGCACATTGGATAAGTACCAGTTCACAACAGTATGTAAAAAATCATGACATATAACTACACACATTCTTCCAGGCACTACTGGAAACTGACTGAAACAACAGGTCAAAGATAAATATTCCAGAACAGCACCAGAAAGACAGTACCAGACAGGTGCCAGTCATTTTCTCAGACAATCCATAATTTGATTCATTATACAGGGTAAATTTCAAACCGTGAGATCTGAAACTATTCCCAGAAATGCTGCATTTTGGTTATGTTCATTTAATAGATCTGTTGACTAATATGAGCAGATTAGACGGAGCAAAGGGGTATTCATGCCATGTAGTAAAATTGCCTCAAAAACAAATCTGGAAAAATGTCTTGTCCTAAAAAGCCATAGAGTAACTTTCATTTTTTTCTGAGAAGTGGGGGCACTGTAGGGAAATTGAGGACTAAGGCTATTTTTGAATGGGGTGGATATGACGCAGATTTTTTATTTTTATTGTATTTTTTGCATGTTGCAAAAAAAATCTGCTCGGTATCCGCAAGGAAATCAATGTGTGGGCCAGATTTTAAATCTGCACGATGTTAGTTTATATTCATGATAAGCTACAGATTTTAACATTATTTTCAATGGGGAAGCCAATATCTACCATAAATCTGTAATACAAATGTTATTGTTGTGGATTATACTACATAAACACTGCCAATTTCTAAAGGGGTTGTCTATTTTCATAATACCTCTCACTTCCCGGGTATCCGCCGCTGCCAGGGACCCCCCAAAGACCCGTCCTCTTTATTTCCAGGTTCTTATATTGACACAAAGGAGAGGTTCATGCTATATTCACTCACTATGAATGTGTCCTGTGTGTCAGGACAAGAGCCCAGAAGTGAAGAGGAGGGCTCCTGTGAAGCTCCAGAGTGGCAGTGGTGACGGTCAGGTAGTTAAGCATGTTTTTTACTATTTTCCCCACCATAGCCCCATTTTAATATAATTTTTTTACAGTACATTTCTTATGTTTAATTTACATGATCCACACTGAAAATCCGTATCCATAAATATGCAACAGAATCAGGGGTGGATTTGCGGCTGTGGATCTTACTGCAGAAATGTTGCATATTTTTCATTGAGGAAAATATCCAGCATTTATATCCCATATGAACATAGCATTACTGCCAGGTTTCACCAAATATTAAGACAGATCACTGGACCTGAGCAGCCCAAAGGGGGACACATTGTGATCAGCTAATTGACAAGGAATCCTTATACAGTATCTCACAAAAGTAAGTACACCCCTCACATTTTTGTAAATATTGTATTATATCTTTTCATGGGACAACACTGAAGATACAATGTAAAGTAGTCAGTGTACAGCTTGTATAACAGTGTAAATTTGGTGTGCCCTCAAAATAACTTAACACACAGCCATTAATGTCTAAACTGCTGGCAACAAAAGTGAGTACACCCCTATTTGAAAATGGACAAACTGTGCCCAATTTGCCATTTTTTCTCCATGGTGTTATGTGGCTCTTTAGAGTGTTACAAGGTCTCAGGTGGGAATTGTAGGCTGCAGCACGGTGGCTAAGACCATACAGCGGTTTAACAAGACAGGTTCCACTCAGAACAGGCCTCCCCCTGGTCAACCAAAGAAGTTGATTGCAGCCGCTCACTGTCTTATCCACAGATTGTCTTTTCAAAATATGCTACCAGCATTTTTGAAGAGGTAAAAGGGGTGGAGGATCAGCCTATCAGTGCTCAGACCATACGCCGTACACTGCATCAAATTGGTCTGCATGGTTGTTGTCCTAGAAGGAAGCGTCTTCTACAGATGATGCAAAAGAAAGGCCACAAACAGTTTGCTGAAGACAAGCAGACTAAGGACATGGATCACTGGAACCATTTTCTGTGGTCTGATGAGAAAAAGAGAAACTTATTTGGTTCAGGTGGTGTCAAGCGTGTGTGGCAGCAACCAGTTAAGGAGTACAAAGACAAGTTTGTCTTGCCTACAGTCAAGCATGGTGGTAGGAGTGTCATGGTTTGGCACTGCATAAGTGCTGCCATGTCTTGGGGAGCTACAGTTCATTGAGTCAACCATTAATGTCAACATGTACTCTCATACTAAAGCAGAGCATGATCTCCTCCATGCAAAAACTGGTCTGCAGGGCACTATTCCAACATGATAACAACCCCAAACACACCTCCAAGACGGCCACTGCCTTGCTAAAGAAATTTAGGGTAAAGGTGCTGGACTGGCCAAGCATGTCTCCAGATCTAAACTCTATTGAGCATCTGTGGAGCATCCTAAAACGAAAGGTGATGGAGCACAAGGTCTCTAACATCCACCAGCTCTGTGTCTTCATGGGGGAATGGAAGAGAATTCCAGTGGCTGCAGCCTGTGAAGCTCTAGTGAACTCCATGCCCAAGAGAGTTAAGACCAGAGGCTATAGCTGTAGCATTAGGGCCCAAGAGCTTGAAGTTACTGGTTAAGGCAGTGCTGGAAGATAATGGTGGCCACACAAAATATTGACACTTTGGGTACAATTTGTTCATTTTCGATTAGGGATGTACAAACTTTTGTTGCCAGCGGTTTAGACATTGATGGCTGTGTGTTAAGTTATTTTTGGGGCACACCAAATTTACACTGTTATACAAGTTGTACACTAACAAATTTACATTGTATCTAAGTGTCATATCTTCAGTGTTGTCCCATAAAAATATATAATACAATATTAACAAAGATGTGAAGGGTGTACTCATATTTGTGAGACACCGTAGCTGGAGGCACACAGCTTTTCCAGCCAGTGTGTTCAGTTTTTTCCTGCTGAACCTCCATTGTTTTTTTCCTGCATAAAAAGGTGTGTGCAATTGTGTGATGCTTTATTTGTGGTGGTTTTTTACATTACAAACACGGTCACACATGATTTTTTTTATAGGTAAACTACAACATAAAAAACAACATTTAATACACATGTTCTTTAAAGCCACAAACACAAAAACGCACAGGAAGCTTAAAAACATGTGTATGTTTTAAAGTTTTTTTTTTCAGCCTTGCTGTTCATGTGGATTTTTCTAAGTAAATTTATGATGGTGCTGAGGTATTAAAATAAAAATTAATACCTCTCCCCCCCCCCTCTATTCTAGTGCTGCCGTTGTTCCCCATCTCACTTGGTCTCCTATTTACTTCTTGGTCCTAGCAGTTGGAACATCACCGCAGCAACTGATTAGCTGTCATGTGACATTTCCGGACATTGCCATCCGTAATTGTAAGGCTCCGAATGGTGATATCAGGCAATGCACCAGACTGCCGTAGCCAATCAGTGACATTCCAACTGTCAGGACCAAGAAGGAAACAGAAGACTCGAGGAGGTGGTGGACCGCGGTAGCGCTGGATTGGAGGTGAGGACACAGGTGAGTGTCCGTATTTTTTTTTTAATTAAAGTATTACAGCACTATCACGAATTTATTTTAAAAAATCCATATGGGCAAACCCTTTAATAGGGTATTCCCATCTCGTTACTTCCAGGCTTGCAGCTGGCTCTTGCTGACAGTGGAAAACGTGAAGTGACCATGCGACACTGTTCACCTCTCACAGTCGCTCAACTGTATTCAGAACTCCAAAATCACAGCTGAGACCAATATTAAACTCCCATTAAAATATAACTTTAAATAAATAATCACCATAAAAACCAAGACTTTTTTTGCCAAGTAACTGATATATTGTTACTCTTTCCTGTGATGGTTTATATTTATAAGTTTTGAAAGTGTTTGATCTCTATAGAGTACCTACGAGTTCTTGGTTATTATGGTGATTAGTTATTAAAAGTTATATTTTAAAGGGAGTTTAAAGGGGTTTTGCCATGATGTAATGTTGACGTGGGAAAATCCTAAATGGATATTTAATCACTTTTCTAAATATATGTGATTACAAAAAGTGAAGCCTGTGAGAGCTACAGCATTGCTCAGTCCCCCTTAGTTTCCTGAAAATTTACATTAGACACGACCAGGACACTGACAGGAGCTGATCTGGCCGCGCATGCGTCTGCACTTCTTATTTGATGACAGGGAACATGAAGAAGATTGCAAGGGACTGTGGAGAAAAAGCAGTATATGAGTCTGTGTCTTTTGTATATAATCCACTGGTTGTAATGTAATTATTTGAGTAAACATTGCAGACGCTCCCTTCCTCACTCTCTGCTCACTCCCCTCCCTCTCACCTCTGCAGCCGTTCATGACTCAGCATGCTTTGTTTATCTTCTCTCCTGAGCAGATAAGAGGTAGGGAACTCACTTCATGGCAAAACCCCTTTAATATTGATCTCTACTGTGATTTTGGATTTCTGTAGCTCTTGATTTGGTTATTTTTTCATTGTCTGTGATTCTCTGTATTCAGAACTCCTATAAAAGAGGAGAGAGAGATGCACATGCGCAGCCACCTCTCCATTCTCTGTGGCCGGCTCATTCACATATCCAAACCTAGAAGTTAGGAGATGGGAATACTACTTTCAGAGATGAAAACTGAATACTAAGTAGTTCCGGCAGATAACAAAGCCAGTTTTACTGACCGTATCCAGGTGCTCTCATTTCCATTATTAATTACAAACCATTAATTACATTTAGAAATCAATATTTATATTTTGAAACAAATACTAATACTCTTAGCTAAGCCATGCCATCTCCTTTATACGCAGTAAGGGCCCAATGATGTGACCTTCAGCAGCCGGTATATCCTAATATTCTCAGCGGGATGAGCTTTAAGATGCAATTATTGAGTAAAATAATGATTTTGTAAAATTACTCCTGTTCATTTTTAATCATCTGTGCGTTATTGTTCTATCACAATATGCCATCCTATTAACTTTCAGTGTAATGCAGCGGAATAATATGGTCATGATCATAGTTTATGGCTTTGTTTCAATCCTAAATGAACTATCAATACAGTTGTGTTTTCTCACAATGAATAACAGATTAGCATTGGAATTTCATTTGCATAAACCTTCTAGGCCACATGTCATTTTACCTTTCATTTTCATTGTATTCTGTTTCAGAGTTTTCTGCCAAGACTTCAGAATGGAAGAAGAGGGCACCAGAGAAACACAAAACCTTAGTTCAGTGACATTTCCGCACTCATTGATTCTAATGAAGTTGGCAAGCTGTGGTGGGTTTGAAAGTGTGGTCACAGCTGGCATAGCATAAGCATAGCGCAAATCATTAAAAATGGACTCTTCTAACTCATAAGCATCTAAATGTGAAGCAAGTGAGACGTGAAGCTGGCGTGACCCAGTGTCACTGCAACCATTTCTATCATATCCAAGCATATCCATATCAAAGCATTTCTTTGGCATGTGCAGTGCCCTCATCATGCAGGATGTGACAGAACAGAATCATGGCTGTTGCAGATGGGTTCATCAAGCTATTCCAATACCGATATGGAACTCTGTACTTGTACCATTTGGCGAGCTTAGATTTGCTCTGAATATTTTAGTTTTGTTTGTTAACTATATGCCTTTATTTCTGGACCATAGTGCTATGTAATTTATAGCACAGAAAGTAAGTGCTACAAATAGTTAAAAGCCTGGCTGCAAAAATGGAAGCAAATACAACAAACAATATACACCTCATCTCTTTTGTTCTGCAGTGCTTCTTGTTTTATTGCTGCTTTTAAACCTGCAGTAAAGTATCAACATATTGAACACAACACAGAAAAATAAGCATAAAGCTGGGCTGCAAATTTGTGTATTCGTTTTAAAGCTTCTAAGCCATTTTACTCTTCTCATCATACAAGCGAACAATATGGTTTCTTTAGTAACCTATACGTACAAATGGCTTTTGAAATCTTTCTCTTAAAGGGGTTGTTTACTTTTTACTGTTTTTTTTGTTATGCATATAATAAGTCATACCATTTTCTAATACACATTTTATAGGACTCCAGCTCACAACCAAACACCAAAGTGGACAATCCGGGGGTCTTGGGAACACCATCTCTCTGGTTTAGATAGTTTATGGCACATTAATTCATTATACTCCAACAAGAGTGTTGGTTTAAAACTGATCTCAGTCAGTTTTGTTCCTCTTTGAGTATACAAGAACAGGTGTACACAAATCCATAACATAAACCAGGGGTGCACAACATTTTCTGGTCCAAGGGCCACATTGTTATATTATGCCTCTCCCAGGGGCCTCAGTAAATCTTAGAGGAGTATTTTCCATCGGAGACCTCTGTGATACTTCAATAGTAAGTACCCAAAATTTCTGAGAGGTCTTGGTTCCACTTTAGTGCCAGAGATCAGAATGGGGGGTCCCTGCTCGGTTCTTCAGAAAGAGGATATGAGGCGCATATTTTCAGAATAGTTTTGGAGGTTACAGAAGTGACTGCTTCACAATTCTAACTAGAAAATAACACAAATACATAGCCGTCTCCTCTTCTTTGGAGTCTCAAACCTATCGGACATGTTTATGGTAAATCTTGTGGATTTTGCCATAATTGTGTGTGAAAAAAATACTCCTCTGAGAAGAAATTTAGAGATAACACAGAAACAGTTTTTACTGGATTGCTTATTTAGGTTGCATAAAATAGCATTTACAGCCCCATAGTGCCAGCAATGTAGTGCCCACACAACAGTGCCAGCCATACAGTGCCCACATAACAATTCTAGTCATACAGTGCCCATATAACAGTGCCAGTCATACAGTGCCCACCACAACTGTGCCAACCATACAGCGCCCACTTAACAATTCTAGGCATACAGTACCCATATAACAGTGCCAGTCATAACAGTTCCAGACATAGAGTGCCTGCTATAACAGTGCTAGCTATACAGGGCGACATAAATAAAATTTGGTGTTAACACACCAAATTTCATGCGCATTATACAGGCATAGAATGCGCCTAATTTATGAACCCGCTCTACAGTGGGTCATAAATCAGGCGCATTCTAGCACTCGGGCGACATTTCTGGATCACCACTTTGTGGTATACCTGTTCCAGCTGTAAAGTGCCTAGAAATTCCGTAGCAAAGCTATAAATATGTAGCTTCGCTATGGTTCTAGTGCATACTGCCTCCCATACTTATACTCCTACTTATAAAGAACATCTAAGGTTAAAAACTTCATTCAGACCTTTCGGTATCAATGATTCCCATTTATGGATCCAATAGCCTTCCCTTCGTAGGAGCCTGGATCCAATCTCATTTTCATTCCTAACTGTTACTTCTTCCAATATGTACCATCTTAGTTCACTAGTTTGGAAGAAGTAAATGAGGTTGGATCCAGGCTCCTATGAAGGGAAGCCTATTGAATCCATAAATTGGAATCGTTAATACCGAAAGGTCTGAATGAAACTTTTAACCTTAGATGTTATTTATAAATAGGAGTATGTTAAATGAATGGGATGTCATGTGATATTGGGAGTAGTATTTTTAGGGGAGTCTGAACATGAACAGCGCATTCTTGAGAAAGGAAAGCTTTGTCTTCCAAAACGTCACTACAGTGATGTACTTATCTCTATTGGAAATCCTAAGAAATTCCACTTACGGATTCATAAAGATTTTCCTAATGTGGTTATGAATAATCAGGAATGATGATGGATCCTCGTACTACCAGGTTTTTATAAATTCAGTATTATTGCTGCATAGCAAATGTTTGTATATACAAATGAAATCTTTGTTTGTATAAAGAAATTAGTAAAACAGTCAAAAGCCTTGGATATTTTAAGTGTGCTATAAGGGGTTAAAAGAGAGGATACCTGAAGTAAAGTCTTGCTGGAGTACGGAGTTATAATAAATTAACAGCTAATAGTGGATTACAGAGTATACTTCTCCAAGTCTTGCAATTAAAATACTAGACCCTATTTTCTCTGCTTCAATGAGTGAAGTTACAGAAACTTTCATCATTCTAAAGCCCCGTACCAGAATATGTTAACCTCTTTTATCTCAAGGCTTTAGACCACATTCTACAAAAAGAAAGGGTGCGGTTCACGTTCCTACCGACAGTTGTAGGTCCCATGGACTAACTATATGGACTAAACATGGCGTCAGTCATGTGACCCCTGTATCCAGGTAACACTGTGCAGGTATATAACAGCAGTTAGTCAAGAAGCAGAACGTTTCTGGTATTACTTCCTACAGCAGTTTGCACATTCTCATCTCTGTCTCATCTTTGTGCTTTGTTTTTGTTTAGAGTTTATTTTATTAACAAAAACATGATGTAACCTAGATACAATGATGTGTTTTGTGTTATAATAGCTTTATTAAAACATGACAACCCCTAAGCAGGCATCCTGCGGCCCTCCAGCTGTTGGGAAACTACAACTCCCATCAATTCCACTGTTTTAGATGATATAAAAGCATGATGGAGTTGTAGTTTCCCAACAGCTCTAGGGCCGCAGTTTGAGGATGCCTGTCCTAGAGAGACAACTGTTACACAAGTAATTACACACAGTGAAGAAGTTGCTGGAATAACCATACTCATAATAATTACTCCACTGTAATTTATATGCATTAACCCAAAGAGTATGAAAAACCTGTTCATAACTGAAGCATTATGCTATTATTCGGACGGAATTGGGCTAGCCAATTTTTTCTATATGGGGGCCTAATGCATTGATATAAAAAAGTGAAAAAAAAACAATTTTAAAAAGCTACAAAAAATTGTAATTTTTATTAAAAACATAATAAAAAAAATAAAAATTTAAAAAGGGGGAATTTACCTTTTTATATTAAAAAGGCCTTTTCCTGGGGGGGGCATTTGAAAAAGGCCCTTGCAGCAATCCTGACTATCTTTTTAGAAAAGATAAATTGTATTTTCATGTTTATAAAAAGTTTAAATTTTTTTTCTTGGGCACGGGGTTGTGCTGCACTCTGCCCACCTTTCTGGAAACATAAATGCATATAAAGGGGGTATTACCATTTCTCTTCCCAAAGGGTGGGGGCTCAACATTTTTAAATTCAGTGCTGGCAGTGTTAACGTTTATTGCTTTTGCAAAGAAGAAGAATCTAGCAGGACTGAACATAATTTATATGACCCTATGACTGCTTCGCCCAAATACAGTTTCCTTAAAGGGTTTTTCAGTAGGCAATGCATTTAAATTTGGAATCATGTACCAAGGGAAATCTCAAATTAAAAGTAGTACTGATAGAGAGAGCCCCAGGGCAGTACCAGCCCTGGCTCGAGATGGATCCTGAGGAAAATTAACAGCTTCCAAAAAGCTGCAGAGATGAGGGTTACATACAGGATAGGAAAAGCAGAAATTGGCACAGAAAACATCATAGAAAAATACATGCAACTCTTTTTTTGAGGGGAGGGGGGGGGGGCGTTTTAATTTCCTTGTGTAGTGAAATAAAAATTTTACTTACTAAAGGGTATTTCTACAAATTAATAGCAAGGTAGGTCTACACTGCATTGAAAATAAAACTGACGAAAACCAGATCCTAAAACCGTTCAAAAAATTTTATTTTTTGTCCATGCTGTCAAAAACAGAAAGAAAAGAACCGTTTTTTTGCATGGTTTGCTTTTTTTTTTTTCGCGAATTTTTTTTGCATTTTTGGGACTGCTTTTAATAGGCAAAACCCAAAAACCTTGTTAAAGACCTGGGCATTTTTTTAGCAGAATTGCCAAAAACCCGTCCCCAAAAACCACCGAAAACCGTCCCGGTTTACATAAACTTTAATAGAAAAATTTTCTGCCCTGCTCGTTTTTTTTGTAATATTTACAAAGAACGACCACAGCAAAAAAAACTAAAAAAAAAAAAATGTTTTTTGGGGGAGAGCGTTTTTTACTTTTAAAAGTCTATGGGAGTGTTTTCAGTGGTTTTTTTTTAGCGGTTGTAGAAAACCAAAAAAGCGAAAAAATTTTCCATCGAGACCTCTGTATACTTCAATAGTAAGTCCCAAAAATTTTAGAGGGCTTGGTTTTCCCCTTTTTTGCCAAAATCAGAATGGGGGGCCCTCTCGGTTTTCAGAAAGGGTATGAGGGGATATTTTCAGATAGTTTTGGAGGTTTTCAGAAGTGAGCTTCACAAATTTTAACTAGAAAATAACACAAATACATATCCGTCTCCTCTTCTTTGGAGCTTAAAAACCTATGGGCTGTTTTAAGGGGAAAATTTTGGGGTTTTGCCAAATTGTTGGGAAAAAAAATACTCCCTTAGAAAAAATTTTTAAAATAAAAACAGAAACAGTTTTTTACTGGTTGCTTAATTAGGTTGCATAAGTACATTTACACCCCCAAGGGCCCCAAAAGTAGTGCCCACACAACTGCACCCTCAGTCCCCCCAAACAATTCTAGTCAACAGTCCTATAACAGTGCCATCAACAGTGCCCCCCACAACTGGCCCAAACCTAAAAGCGCCCACATAACAATTCTCTACAGACCCATAAACATGCCCCTATAAAAAGTTTCCCGACTAGAGGCCCCCTATAACAGTGCTAGCTATACGGGGAAAAACTTTGAGACTCTCGGTTCCCAATATTTTGATCAAAAAAATGTTTAAGCTGCCCACGACTTTCAAAGTGATTCAAAACGGGCAGTCCTATCCTATCTTTACCTCTCATCGAGCCAATCAGGCCTCTCGCGGGGCAACCGACCCCCATTATTCAGAGAGAAAAAAAATAAAAAAAAAAAAAAAACCCCAACCTGAAAAGCTCCCCTTTTCTTATAAACCTGTGAATGGGCGGGGACGAAACCCAAAAGGGAAGCCCCCCCTTCCCTTCCCAATGGGTTAAAATAAATGTACACCAAGTATAACTATGTTTCTCCACACAAAAACATTTCTAAAAAAAACTAAAAAAATTTGGGTGCCAAGGCAGGGCTGCGGCACACATGTAATTATACATGTACCCCACCCCGCCGCCAGGGGCACACTACTGCAAAAAGGCAATCACACGGGGAAAATCCCTAAAAAAAGCATTTATGCATCAAACATACATAAAAAACTTTGAGACCCCGGGGTCCATATTTTGTAAAAAGGTTTAAGCTCCCCAGCTTTCAAACGTGATCCAAAATCGGGCAGTCCTACCTACTTACCCTCAATCGAGCCAACGGGCCCTCCCCTGGGTAAACCCCGACCTCCATTATTCGAGAGAAAAAATAAAAAACACCCAACCGAAGCTGCCCTTTTTATGACACCTGTGAGAGGGGGGCGGGGGGAAACCCAAAAAATGGAATACCCCTTCCTTCCCTATAGGTTAGCTATACAGGGCGACATAAATAAAATTTGGTTTTAAACACACCAAATTTCATCGCTTTACGGGCTAAAATGCCCCTAATTTATGAACCCCTCTACAGGTCATAAACGGGGCCATTCTAGCATCGGGCGACTTTTCTGGATCAACCACTTTGTGGTATACCTTTTCCACTGTAATGTGCCGGGAATTCCGTGCAAAGCTATAATTTATGTAGCTTCGCTAGGGTTTTCAGTGCAACTGCCTCCCATACTATATCCTACTTAAAAGACACTAAGGTTAAAAAAAATTTTCATTCAAAAACTTTCGGTTTATCAATGATTCCCATTTATGGATCCAATAGCCTTCCCTTCGAGGGCCTGGACCCAATCTCATTTTCATTCCTAACTGTTCTCTTCCAATAGTACCATCTTATTCACTAGTTTGGAAGAATTTAAATGGGTTTGGATCCAGGCTCCTATAAAGGGGAAGCCTATTGAATAAAAAATTTGGGGAACGTTAATACCGAAAGGGTCTAAAAAGAAACTTTTAACCTTAATTTATTTATAAATGGAGTATGTTAAATGAAAGGGGTGTATGTGATATTTGGGGGTAGTTTTTAGGGGGTCGAACATGAAACGGCATTCTTGAAAAGGAAAGCTTTTTCTTCCAAAAATCACTACGGTGAGTACAAAACTCTATTGGAAATCCCCAAGAAATTCCATTACGAATTCATAAAGATTTTCCTAATGTGTTTTGAATAAACAGGAATGATATGGATCCTGGATTTCCATTTTTTAAATTCAGTATTATTTCTGCATAGCAAATGTTTTTATATACAAATGAAATCTTTTTTTTGTAAAAGAAATTATAAAAAAGTCAAAAGCCCCTTTGGGAAATTTTTTTGTGCTATAAGGGGGTTAAAAGAGAGGCCCTGAAATAAAGTCTTGCTGGGGGACGGAGTTATAAAAATTAACAGAAATAGTGGATTAAAAATATATTTCCCAATTTTTGCAATTAAAATACTAGACCCCATTTTTTTCTGCTCAAAAAATTAATTTACGAAAATTTCATCATTTTAAAAAGCCCCGACCAAATTTTAACCCCTTTTAATAATGCTTTTTAAACCTCTTTCTAAAAATGAAATTTGGGTTCACTTTTTCCCCCTACAGTTTAGGTCAATTTTCAAAAATGGCTAAAAAATCGTCAGTCATGTGCCCCTTTTCCAGTAACACGTAGGAAAATTTAAAAGCAGTTAGTCAAGAAGCAGATCGTTTTGTATTTCTTCCTACAGCAGTTTTTTACATTCTCACTCTGCTCATTTTGGCTTTGTTTTTTTTTAGAGTTTTTTTTTATTAACAAAAACATGATGTAACCTAGATACAATGATGTGTTTTGTGTTATAATAGCTTTATTAAAACATGACAACCCCTAAGCAGGCATCCTGCGGCCCTCCAGCTGTTGGTAAAATACAACCCCCATCATTCCCAGTGTTATTGATGATATAAAAGCTTGATGGTGTTGTTGTTCCCCAACAGCTCTAGGGCCGCAGTTTGAGGATGCCTGTCCTAGAGAGACAACTGTTACACAAGTAATTACACACAGTGAAGAAGTTGCTGGAATAACCATACTCATAATAATTACTCCACTGTAATTTATATGCAGTTAACCCAAAGATGTCATGTAACCCTGTTCATAACTGAATGCTATTATTGCTATTATTCTGGACTGGAATTTGGGCTATGCCATATGTTTCTATATAGGGGTCTAATGCATTGATATATAAAATGTGTAGGAACACAATTTTTAATTCATGCATACTAAAGAATTGTATGACTTTCTATTATATACATAATAAAAACAATACAAATTTACAACCCTCTTAAAGAGGAATTTACCTTTTTATATTATATAATGGCCTCTCTGCGGGGGATGCATTTGAAAATGCCCCTTGTCAGCAATCCTGACTACTCTGTTTTAGTAAAGATATAATTGTATTTCTCATGATATAAAAATGTTTAATGTCTTTTCTTGGCAGTCTGAGTTGTGCTGCTACTCTGTCATCCTTTCTGGAAATCTATAAATGCATATAAATGGGTATTACCATTTCTCTTCTCCATGAGGTGAGGCTCTACACACTTTACATTCAGTGCTGGCAGTGTTAACGTTTATTGCTTTTGCAAATAAGAAGAATCTGAGCAGGACGGGCACATAAGTTGATGATGCATTGCCTATTACCTGCTTCTGCCTCAAAGTACAGTCTTCCTTGAAGGTTTTCAGTAGGCAATGCATTTAAATTTGGAATCATGTGACCAAGGAGAAAGGTCTTCAGAATTAAAAGTAGTACTGATAGAGAGAGCTCCAGTGTGCAGTACCATGCACTGGCTGCGAGATGGATCCTGAGGAAAATTAACAGCTTCCAAAAAGCTGCAGAGATGGGAAGAAAAGCAGAAATTGGCACAGAAAACATCATAGGGAAATACATGCAGACTCTTTTTTTGAGGTGGAGGAGGGGGGGCGTTTTAATTCTCCTTGTTGTATGTGAATAAACCTTATCTTACTAAAGTGGTAGTGTCTACAACATTATATAGCAAGGCTAGGTCTACACTGCATTGAAAATAAAACTGACTGAAAACCAGATCCTAAAACCGTTCATAAAAATTAGTTTTTTGTCCTGTGCATGTCAAAAACAGCAAGAAAAGAACCGTTTTTTTGCATGGTTTGCATTTATTTGCGAATTTCTTTGCATGTTTTTGGACTGCTTTTTAAGTAGGCAAAATCCATATACCTTGTTAAAGACCTGGGCAGTTTTTTTAGCAGAATTGTCCAAAAACCGTGCCAAAAACCACCGAAAATCCGTCCAGCGGTTTACATAAACTTTAATAGTAAATTTTCTGCCCTGCTCTGTTGTTTTTTGTAATATGTTACAAAGAACGACCAGCAGCAAAAACAAGCTGAAAAAAAAAAATGTTCTGTGGAGAGCGTTTTTACTATTAAAGTCTATGGGAGCTGTTTTCAGTGGTTTTTTCAGCGGTTGTAGAAAACCAAAAATGCTGAAAAAACGACTGAAAAGCTGTGCAGTGGAGCCTAAGGCCATGTTCACACGGCTTAAAATAGGACGTATTTCAGTCCATAATTACGCACTGGAGTGCGCAAATTACGGCTGGAATACGTCCTAGTCATTATGGTAATCCACAGTTCTCATAGAGAACTATGGATTACGTCTCCTCTCCCTGCTCGCCGAATACGCCGAGGGGGGAGATAATTGACATGTGAATTACCAGCGGCGTATATGCAAGTCTATGGGCCAGCGAGGTGCCGGCCCCCTGCATCCGCCCCCGCTCCCGCCCCCGGCCACACGGCGTAATTGCAGGGCGTAATTACGCCCTGCATTTAAGCCATGTGAACCTAGCCTAAAGGGCCGTTCACACGGCTTATTGCAGGGACGATTGCAGCCGTATTGCGCGCCTACTGCGCTGCAATACGGCTGGAATCCGTCCCAGCCATTACGGTAATCCACAGTTCTCATAAAGAAGTGACATGTTCATTATCTCGGCGGGATACGCGCCGTAGATAATGAAAGTCTATGGGGCCGGTGGGCAGCGCCCCGCCCCTTACTTAAGCCGTAATTGTGGGCGAAATCTGTCCCGCAATTACGGCTTGAATAAGCCGTGTGAACCGGCCCTAAGGGTTAAATGCTCATTTGTTTCTCTACATTTTCCCTAGCAGGCTTCCTTCCTTCTGAGCTCTCAATAGACACATGCTTATTTTACCTTTGGCTAATTGGTCTTGGTTGTTCTACTGAGACAACCCACTAACGTTTATTTCCTATAATTAAAAATACTTTGCACACTGTATCTGTACACTGTAGAATGGGCTTCCCGTCTTGTTGGTTTTCTCTGCGAGTCTAGCAATTTGTAACATAGTCCACAAGTGTCAGGAGCCCATCAATGCCAAATAACATGACTTTTATTGCAGTTATTTTTTTCTCTCTGCAAGTTTATATCTATCAATTCCTCTGTGTCTATTCGCTTTAGGTAAATTAGACTGTGACACCAGACTTTGGGGTGAACTGAGTTAATAAATCTGTTTAGCACATTATGTAACAGCATCTTCTGTTATTATTTCATCTTCATCTTTGAAGTGTAAACATATTGGAACGATATAAATCTGCTTAGAATTTCATCTTTGTCACTTTAGAGGGAACATGATCAAAGTACAGAATGAGGGAAGGTAAGTATAAAGGGAATAGTGGAGACATCTGTGAGCTTATTTATAGATCCACAGCTTGGAAATCTGCTTTACACTGACATTAATTATGGTGTTTGCAAAACAATGTTTCTGTTTGTATATGTTGGATCCAAATATAATTATGAAATTCTGAGTCATTTTACTGTTTTTTCATGTACATAGAAAAGTAATATTTTACAGATTGCTTTTTTCTACTTACTTACAGTCAAAGATTCCCTTAAAGGGGTATTGCCACTTGGTAAAATACCTTTCTGAGATCTCCTTGTAGCTAGCTACAAACTTGAATCAGTGAACATAAAGGGGACCCCCATTCATGTCTAGGGCAGCTTTGAATATACCTGAGCACACACGTTTGGCTATATTCAGGACTGCCAAAGAAAAGAATGGTAAAAAATGTGCAAGCATGGCTATCTTCCCATCCACTGAAGCTGGCTCCTAGCTCCCCACCAGTCACAACCAATGTACATGGAGATGGCTGTGCTTGCGCAGCTGTGTGCCATTCGTGTCTATGGGTTTTGGGAATATATCTATAACACACTCTGGCTTATTCGGAACTTTCCAATAAAAAATGGGAAAAGCGTGCAAGTGAGGGGGTAGGTGGAGGAATGGCCACGGGGGAAGGTGGGGGGTAGGGCCCACGGGTGATAGGGGGATGAGGGTTATAGTTGAAAGGTGGGAAGTGGGGGGGGGTTTTATGGGTATGGGGGGAGGTTGTATTTTGTTTGAAAAAAGGTAAAAACAAAAAATGGTATGCAGGATTGGAGAGGGGGGACAGGGCCCAACCGACGCCACAATCTTTCGGGGGGAAAAAAAAATAACCACCCCCCTGGGGAAATTTTCTGTGGGCCTTACCCCCCAGGATCAGTTCAGGGGCCCGCACCCCAAGAAGATTAGGAACACCCTGAATTTAGGGTGCAGGGGTGGATTTAGTACTGACATTTTTTATGCATATTTTTTAAAAATTTTTTTCCCTTTTTTCGAAGGGATTTTTTTGGACTGTGCAGACCCCGCGGTACTTTCTTTAATAAAATGGTCAACGAGGGGTTGGGCAGAGATGTTTTTTTTTTTCTGTTTTTATTGTGTTTTTTTTAAAAATTATTTTTTTTTCCATTTTGTAATGGAGGGTCCCAAAAAGCCCCATTTACCACTGGGGGCTTTGGCCCCCATGTTTTTTAAAAAGTCTTGGTCTAAAAATTCCCTTTGTTCCCTTAAACAACCCAAACAGAATGCCCCTTTATTTCATATAGTGCTCGGAAAAAGAGGGAGCATTCTGATTTTTCGTATTTTGCAAAGGGGGAATTTTAGACCTAGACAGTTTCATCATTGATCCTTTGTGTTTACTAGCTTTTTTTTTTTGACACCCAACTATACAAGCACCTTTTCACTATTTAAAACCCTACCCAAAACAAAAGGGACTAGGAAAGCTGGGTAACTACAAAGGGATCCCCTAATGTGGTTTCTTTGGGTGGAAGGAACCAGTATTCATGAACCCGATCCTGATATTATACCTGCAAATGCCGTTTTTCACCTTGGTTTTAAATGATGAAGGGGGGACCCCACAACTGGGTAACCCACCCCCCGCGATAGTAAAAAGGGAGGTGTTTTTCAACCCTCTATTCTAACACAGAAAAAAATAAATACAGAAAAAAAAACTTTATTTAATAAAACACCCCAACATGAGCCCTCATTTAAACCCTTTTATTAAAGAAATAGATCCCAATGCGGGCCCCATACCTAAAGTAGGAAAAAACCCGAAAAAAAAAATTTTTTAAGAAACCCGACAGTTGGGAATCAACTTTTTCAGATCTAGAAGGGATCTTGTGCCCAGAAAAGCTTAGTGACATCCCCCGCAGCAGGCAATGCTTGGTGTCTCTTTTAAAAATTGGGGGTTCCACCCCGGTTTCTGGGGCTAGACATTTTCCCCCCCAAACACACTCTAAACACCCCTCCCCACCACCCCCACTCTAAACACCCCTCTCCCCCCCTCGAACACCTTAATCCCCCTTAAACCCCCCCTCCCACACCCCCTGTCCCACTATAACCCACCTCATCTCCTACAACCCACCTCTCCCACTCTTTCCCCCTGTAAACTTCCCTTACCCAATATGACCCACCTCCGATACTATAAGGGTATATTCATGCGATGGATTTGGATGCTGATTCTGGGGAGAATTCAGCATCAAACCGCCCAGAATCACCATCCAATCCAACTTCAATACATTGTTTGCAAAGAAAAATCAGCGTCGTATTTCACACAATGCTGATCTTCCTCGGCATTGATTTTTTTTTCAGCGTTGAAAATTTGCAACACTGTAAAAGAATTGACATGTTAATTCTTGAAACAGATTCTATGCATAGGAGGCTGAAAATCTGCCTCTGAAAATCAGCATCAAATCCTCATCTGAAATCTGTGCTTAATGTGCCTACTTATTTCAGTGCTGAAATTTTCAGCATCCAAATCCAAAATCACCACTGGCTGACATCAAGCGATAGTAATAGAGAGGTGTCTGTCAGATCTTTTATTATTATCATCAGTGGAATTGAATAGAAAAAAAATAACACAGAAACATAATAATTTTTTTTTTTTTATCAAACTCTCCCTAAAACCGACCCTTGTTGACCATTTTAGTTTACAAATAGATGCAACGCTCATCCGACGTAGTCTAATGAATCCAATAGTATTAAACTCCATCACCTGCATCCCTGAAGGTCATGGCTGTGGCTGATATTCAAGGGGTGCTGGGGATGGATGTCAGGCCAGAGCCACACCACAATCTCTAGGGAGTTGGTCTTCTGTCTCCCTCCAAGAAATTGTGCCTGTAAGCTGTGGCCTTTAAATGGGTTGTCTCACTACGAAGATCATAGTTGAAAATGTAGGGACCAAAAATCTAAGGATGTACGCCCTTGGTTACCATTAGCAAAGTGCTATGGTTTTAGATAACGGGCTGGATTACTTGTGCTTAGCAACGGAGTTTGTTTACTGGTCGGGGGAAGCATTCTGTCTCGCCCAGGTCGCAGACAAGAACGCGCATGCAAATGAAAGGCAGTGAAGAGGTCCTGGGAATGCCCAGGGATGTGTGTATTGGCAGCTACACAGAGGAGAGGCAGTAAATAGGTCCTGCTGGGGGGTGTGTATTGGCTGGGGGACCCACAGAGGAGAGGCAGTGAAGAGGACGGGCAGGGGGGTGTGTATTGGCAGGGGGACCCACGGAGGAGAGGCAGTGAAGAGGACGGGCAGGGGGGTGTGTATTGGCAGGGGGACCCACTGAGGAGAGGCAGTGAAGAGGACAGGAAGGAATGTGTGTAATGGCAGCCACAGGGATGTGTGTATTATCAACCACAGGCATCAGTGGGGTGTGGTGGGTGGTGTCAGCAGCTACATGCACAGAGAAGAGAAAGAGAGAGAGATCACTGACTGCACAGTCAGTGAATCGCACCATCCCCCGCAGCACCTCCACTTTTAGTATCCTTAATGTATCCTGGTAATGACGTGACCAATGGTTGTAGAATGGTTAGATTACAAACTTTTAGCATCCTTAATGTATCCTGGTAATGACGTGACCAATGGTTGTAGTATGGATAGATTCCATTCTACAACCATTGGTCACGTCATTACCAGGATACATTAAGGATACTAAAAGTTTGACTATTATGTTAACAGATGTAGAGTGGAATTCTAGTTGGTCCTGGGTATCCTGTTATGTAATTTCACTATATCCTTCAATACCTCATCATTTAGCCATAGATGTTCTTAGATCGCATCTTCTTCGTTTCAGTTCTTTTTCAATGGATTTGGTATAGTACATTTTGGTGCGTATTGAATTTTGTTACATCATAATTACTTTTGTTTTGATGGAAATTTCTTTTTACAGCGTTGCGGTGCGTCTATGAGCGCAAGGTTCTCTCCATCCCTGGCGAACATTTATATGTCCGCCTGGGAGGAGAGATACCTTTTGACCTCTTTTTGTCCATTTTCCCCCCACATCAGGTGGTATGGTCGCTATATAGACGACCTGCTCCTGATGTGGGGGGGGGGGCACTCAACAACAGGCCATCGAGTTTGGTAACTATATCAATACTAATAATATGAATTTAGGCTTTACCTTTTTGTGGCATAAAAACACAATGAACTTCTTGGATGTAACCTTGGTGGGAGGGGAGAACAGAGTAGAAATTTTTCCATATCGCAAGCCCATTGCACGTAATTCCATACTCCATGCCAAGTTGCATCATCCGCAACATGTTATAGAAGCTATTCCTTATGGAGAAGTAGTAAGGATTAAGAGAAATTGTTCTGTACCAGAATCTTTTCAGATATATGAAAAGGACATATATGAAAGATTAAGCCAACGTGGCTATCCAAAATGGCTATTGAAAAAGACCAGTCATAGAATAGCACAGGTTCAGAGATCTGATCTTCTCAGAGATAAAGAACCCAAAGAATGTGCCAATAAAAAGATCATTTTTACAACCACGTTCAGCCCCCAGTTTGATAAAATCTGTAACATTATTAAAAAACATCTTCCATTAATTGGGGATTTTGATAATACTAAACAAAATATATTATTACAAGACATTAATTTTGTGTGTAGGCGAGGACGTAGTTTGAGAACAATGTTATCCCCGAGTGCGTTTTTTTCTGAGAAAGTGCCAACCAATCATTCTTGGCTGATTACAAAGGGTATGTACAAATGCGGGCATTCTACGTGTATTACCTGTAATCATGTTACGATATCAAAAGAGTTTTATTCTATATCACAAGACACTAAGTATAAGATGATGTCATACATTAATTGTAATACGCGGTGGGTGATATATTTGATTACATGCAAGGCATGTTGTAAACAATATGTAGGGTGTACATCGTGCCCATTGAAAACCCGCATTCACAGACACATGTCGGATGGCAGAAAAAGTTTCTATGGTGTCCAAACACTTTCACAAGGTTCACGCAGGGGACACCAATAATCTTACTTTTCAGGGAATTGAAAGTGTAAAAAAACCCATGAGAGGCGGTGACTTTAGGAAGAAATTGTTAGCATGAGAAGCCTGGTGGATCTTTAAATTGGGCACCAGGTTCCCAGAAGGCTTAAATAAAAGACATGATCTTATCAGTCATATAAGCATAGTATTTGATACATCGTTTCTATTGTTTTTATGCAATGCCTGTTTGTTTTACGTATATGATCTTATGTATTTGTATGGTCCGATCATGTGATGTGTAGTCACGTGATAGAGGGTTGGGCTATATAATGTTGTGATCATTATTGTTTCATAGTGCCATGATTAAGGAGCTTCGGCTCTGAAACGCGTCGGCCAGATGCGATTTATTTGATACTATTATGCTACTCTTTTAAATGTTTTCAATAAACTTAGGAACGCTTTTTCTACTAACTTACGAGTGGTGTGACGCTGGACTTCCTTCCTTCATTTTCCTTGGATTTACTCTGACGAGGTGCTTTCAGTCAGTCCGGGTGTTGGCTGCTCTCATTCAAAGGCCAGGTGAGCTGACCAAGAAACTTAGTTTTGTACAGTGGTGATAATGGGTGACTTCAATTGCTTCTACTACGAAGGGGAGGAAGTTCCTCAACCTGTTACAGGATAATTTTATGGGCCAGTTTGTGGAAAATCCAACTAGAAGTGATGCTCTGTTGGATCTGGTGATTTCTAACAAAGCAGAATTTGTTGGAGCGGTAACTGTTTCTGAAAATCTTGATAACAGCGATCGCAATATAATTATTTTTAATCTAAACTGGGAAAAAGCAATCTCAGACCAGGAGGGCAAAAACATTTAATTTTAAAAAACAAATTTCCCCTTATTGATACAGGACATAGAATGGGAGAGCTTTAAATATACTTCATGGAAATACCGTATATACTCGAGTATAAGCCGGCTTACACTCAAGTCACTGACGGCGCTCGGGCACTGAGGACATAGAATGGGAGAGCTTTAAATATACTTCATGGAAATACCGTATATACCCGAGTATAAGCCGGCTTACACTCAAGTCACTGACGGCGCTCGGGAGCTGTGATGGTCCAGGCGCCGGCAGGGACACTTCATCTATACATGACTCCTCAGTGAGCGCATATAGCTGAATGCCGAGTGAGCCAACAGCGTCCGGGCGCTCTTGGCGATGTCTTCTCCTGTATGCACACAGACGGAGCAGAGAACCCGGGAGTCGGAGCAGTGAGGCAGCGAGGTAAGTACTTGTATTTTTATTTTTTAAGCTGCCTATGGGGGAACATATACCTGCCTATTACCTGCCTATGGGGCCATATACCTGCATATTACCTGCCTATGTGGCCATATACATACCTATGGGGACATATACCTTCCTATAACCTGCCTATGGTGACATATACATACCTATAATCTGCCAATCGGGACATATACCTGCCTGTTCATGCCTATGGGGGACATTAACCTGCCTATGGGGGACTTTAAACTGCCTATAACTGCCTATGGAGGACATATACCTGAATCTACATACCTATGGGGGATATTAAACTGCCAATACCTGCCTATGTAATTTTATTGGTATCCATTCTTATTTTTTGAAATTTACCAGTAGCCGCTGCATTTTCCACCCTAGGCTTATACTAGAGTTAATCAGTTTTCCCAGTTTTTGTGGCAAAAGTAGGTGCCTTGGCTTATATTTGGGTCGGCTTATACCCGAGTATATATGGTATATAGCAAAATGTATTCCTACAGTATAGGAAACAAGTATAGGTGATCAAAATTAAATCCAACATGGCTTTTACCTTCAGTTAAAAGGGCAATAAATAATAAAAAAGGACATTTAGAAAATATGTCAGAGGGGTCAGCATTAGCCTTTGAAAATTAGAAACATCTTAATAAAATCTATAAAAAGGTGATCAAATCAACTAAAATACAAAATGAAAGGTAGGTGGCCAAGGACAGCAAGACAGACTCCAAGAAATTCTTTAACACGTAAATGTCAAAAAGTCAAAGTTAGAACACTTAGGACCCTTAAATAACAGTAATGGGGAGTCGGTGAATGGGGATCATGAGAAGGCAGAGCTACTACACTCACCGGCCACTTTATTAGGTACCACATGCTAGTAACGGGTTGGACCCCCTTTTGCCTTCAGAACTGCCTCAATTCTTCGTGGCATAGATTCCACAAGGTGTTGCAACGATGCTCAATTGGTACCAAGGGGCCCAAAGAGTGCCAAGAAAATATTCCCCACACCATGACACCACCACCACCAGCCTGAACCGTTGATACAAGGCAGGATGGATCCATGCTTTCATGTTGTTGACGCCAATTCTGACCCTACCATCCGAATGTCGCAGCAGAAATCGAGACTCATCAGAACCAGGCAACGTTTTTCCAATCTTCTACTGTCCAATTTCGATGAGCTTGGGCAAATTAGAGCCTCAGTTTCCTGTTCTTAGCTGAAATGAGTGGCACCTGGTGTGGTCTTCTGCTGCTGTAGCCCATCTGCCTCAAAGTTCGCCGTACTGTGCGTTCAGAGATGCTCTTCTGCCTACCTTGGTTGCAACGGGTGACTATTTGAGTCACTGTTGCCTTTCTATCAGCTACGAACCAGTCTGCCCATTCTCCTTTGACCTCTGGCATCAACAAGGCATTTCCGCCACAGGACTGCGCTCACTGGATTGTTTTTTCTTTTTCGGACCATTCTCTGTAAACCCTAGAGATGGTTGTGCGTGAAAATCCCAGGAGATCAGCAGTTTCTGAAATATACTCAGACCAGCCCTTCTGGCACCAACAACCATGCCACGTTCAAAGGCACTCAAATCACCTTTCTTCCCCATACTGATGCTCGGTTTGAACTGCAGATGATTGTCTTGACCATGTCTACATGCCTAAATGCACTGAGTTGCGCCATGTGATTGGCTGATTAGAAATTAAGTGTTAACGAGCAGTTGGACAGGTGTACCTAATAAAGTGGCCGGTGAGTGTAAATAAAGTGGGTACGGAAAGTATTCAGACACTCTGCCTCCCCATCTTGAAAGAAAAAAAACCAGAAATGTAGATCTTTTTGCAAATTTATTAAGCAAGAAAAACTGAAATATCACATGGTCTTAAGTATTCAGACCCTTTGCTCAGTATTGAGTAGAAGTATCCTTTTGAGCTACTACAGCCATGAGTCTTCTTGGGAATGATGCAACTAGTTTTTCACACCTGGATTTGGGGATCCTCTACCATTCTTCCTTGTAGATCCTCTCCGGTTCCCTCAGGTTGGATGGTGAACGTTGGTGGACAGCCATTTTCAAGTCTTTCCAGAGACGCTCAATGGGGTTTAGGTCAGGGCTCTGGCTGGGCCAGTCAAGAAGGGTCACATAGTTGTTTTGAAGACCATTCTTAAGACCATTTGATATTTCAGTTTTTCTTGCTTAATAAATTTGCAAAAATATCTACATTTCTGTTTTTTTCTTTCAAGATGGGGTGTAGAGTGTACATTAATGAGCAAAAAAAATTTACTTTTTGGATCTTATGAGGGTGGTGTCAATGCTTATGTGGGCAAGTTCAATGTGGAGATAGGCGGTGCCAGTACTGTTAATGCATCAACTAATATAATAAATGGACTGAGTGCAGAAATGGTCCAAAACAAGTTAAATAAACTCCAGGCTCCAGGCCCAGATGGCTTACACCCAAAGGTTCTTAAAGAGCTCAGCTTGGTTATCAGTGTGCCCCTGTACATGATGTTTAGAGATTCTCTGGTGACTGGTATAGTGCCAGGAGAATGGTGCAGGTAAATGTGGTTCCCATCTTCAAAAAAGGTTCTAGGTGTTATCCAGGTAACAAAAGGCCAGTACGTTTAATATCCATTGTGGAAAAACAGTTTGAGAGGCTCATAAGGGACTATATACAGGAATATGTGGCTGAAAATAACATTATAAGTGATTGCCAGCATGGTTTTATTAAGGACACAAATAGTCAGACCAACTTGATCTGTTTTTATGAAGAGGTGAGTAGAGGTAGGGACAGTGGAGTGGTTGTGGATATAGTGTTTTTAGATTTTGCAGAGGCGTTTGACACTGTCCCTCATAGGCATCTATTGGGTAAATCAAAGTCCATAGGATTAGAAATAATAGTTTGTAACTGGATGAAAAACTGGCTATCGGATCGTACTTAGAGAGTGGTGGTAAATGGCTCATAGAGAGATGGGGGCGAATCGATTCAAACAAAGTGGAATTCGTTTAGAATTTCAGGAAAACTTCGATTCTGAACGAAGTCGAAGTTTGGGGTGATTCGTGGGAACGAAGCGTGTTTTTAATTGATAAAATGGCTGCAAGCACATGGCGTTACATGGTGCAAAGAACTCTGGAAGGAAGAAAGGCGTAACCTAAATGACATGTGCAAAGATGAAGCCAATCAGAGACCGGCGGGGGGATTCTGTGACGTCACCGCACTATATAAGTCCGGACGCTGGAAGTTCACATTCATCTCTCTGTGCCGTGTTGTAGCTGCTACAGCTCCAGTATTAGGGATCTCACACAAAGGAAAGACCTTTTATACAGCGATTTGTGTGGGGGGTTGTCACGGCTTTTCTCAGAGACTCCTTCTCTTACATTCTAGTTTTGATGTTGTGGGGTATTGGAATGGAAGTCCAGTGTGCGTCCAATTCAGCTGCATATACATTTTAATGCTATCTGCTCAGTTCTTGAGCACGTTGAATATCCAAGGGTTATCTAAGCCTGTTGTTGCTGTTGTATTCAGTTAAAGAAACAGCGTTTTACAATCCAAATACCACTTAATTTTTGGCAGCTCATTTCTTTGCGCAATTTATATCCACGGGTTAAATAAGCGTTTTTCTGCTGTTGTAGTCAGTAAAATACACGTTGTTTTAACACGTTACATAGCTGGTAATTTTTGGCAGCTCATTTCTTTTGCGCAATTTAGATCCAAGGGTTAATTAAGTGTTTTTCTGCTGGTGTGGTCAGTAAAAGAAACGGTGTTTTTCAACGCCAAAGAAGAAATTTTGCCTGTAGCATAATTTATATCCAAAGGTTAATTAAGCCCGTTTGCGCTTTTATATTCAGTAAAATACACAGTGTTTTTAAACGGCACATACAAGTAAATTTTTCCTGCCCATTTGTGGAGCACAATTTATATCCAATGGTTACCCAAGCTTGTTAGTGGGTTCATTTGGAGTCAAATACAGGGTGTGTATTTATCATATACAGATATCTTCATTAAGCAGAGTCTGTACATTTTTGAACAAACAGTATGTCAGACAGAGAGGTAGCAGGCTCTTCACATGTGAGTGGCAGTGGCACAAACATTCCTGGAGCAGGCACAGGTCACAGCACAGTAAAGGGAAGTCGCAGCATGGGTGACTTGGTGAGTCCAGAACTGCCGGTGTCATGTAGCGGCCGTTGATCAGCAACCCAAGGATTCTTGATTGGTTGAGTGGGTCATCAACTTCATCCCAGATGACATCTGACAACCCTAGAGGTGGGTTCTTCAGATACAACTCTTAGTTGGCATGGCCCGGGAACAGATAAGCGGCCCTCACCTGTCCTCAACCCGCCTCTGTCCCATTCGGGACCCTCAGCCAGAAAACTAGTATGTGGTCTGGGCTCAGCGCCACTATACAGCGAGGATGAACAATTTGAGGACAGTCAGCAGCTACTTGGCATGAAGAGGTGGGGCAGACATCCCCTGCTTCATGCAGTATTGATATGGAGAGTGGCATGGGAGGTTTTTTGGCGAGCGGTCAGCTTCTGCATACCAAGACCGTTGAGGAGGACAGCAGTGACGATCAAACACTCATGAAGTATAAACGTGGTGGTTTGAATCCATTTTCTGCGTTACACCAGTTTGTTCAAATGCAGCGTATGGAACATGAAATGAAGGAGACCATAACTACAGGGAATGTTTTAGGTGCTTATTTTGCATTCTGTGCCATTGCTGATTGAATTCAGTACAAAACTGAAATGGGACAGAACAAAAAACAAGTTAAAGCAAATGCTGCAAAACTAGCTTTGTATGAACTTCTTCAGTATGAAGAATGTGAATCATATGTCCAACTTACAGAAAGTAGAAACACAAGTCCTTCTGGAGTCCCTCCCCTGTTACCAGTGGAACAAATTACATCCACACAGATTTCAAGTGGTTTAAGAAAGCAAGTTGATAAACGTTAATTTGTTCATGAACAGATAACATAGGTGATAAAGGAAAAGTTTGCTGAACTATTATCCAGGTGTCCAGATTTTGAAAGCTGTGGAAATTCTTTAGCTGCATTTGTAATGGAAAAGGCTCCTCACACAACCACCTCCAAGACTATAAAATAAATAATACTACTAATAATTTTTAGAGCCTAAAGAGAAAGAGTTTCCTTCAGCCTCGTCTGTCATATCTGTGTACCGTACTTCTTGCCTCCGACCCTTGACCACGATCATTGCCGGCTGTCCTGACCTTACACCTGTCCATGACTCCGAGTTTGCCTTACGATTTTGTACCTTGCTACACCTTGGCTGCCACCGCAAGCAAGTCACGTCAAGGGTAGCGACCTGGTAGACTCCCGCCACAGCAAGTCCATCCCGCTTTGTGGCGGGCTCTGGTGAAAACCGGGACCTACTTAGACCCCTCTGCCTGGCGTGGCTATTGCCATCGCTTGCGGTGTTCCACTGGATCCACTACTGCTGTCCGTGACAACATGAAGTAGTGGAATGATGTTATTCATCCCGTAGTCCTGGCGACTGACAAATAATGCATGTCCGCATGAAAGGGCCTGAGCAAACGGCAGGTGTCACGCATGAGCTGCCACTGGCCGACATTAAAATTACACAGGGGTGTACTCCTGTCCGCTTGGATCATCAAAACTCATTAATGGCCTTCCTCTGTTCATCAATTTCCCCCTTTTAATATATTTATTCCTGTTAATATATTTATTCCTGTTCATCAATTTCCCCCTGTTCATAAATTTCTCCGTTAATATATTTATTCCTGTTCATCAATTTCCCCCTGTTCATCAGTTCCTGTCTGCCCATGTACCCGACCTTTCTGCTATGTTACCTGACCTTGAATCTCTGCCGCCTGCCCTGACCTGTTGGCCTGAACTTTGACTACGAGTTTTGTCTTACGACTCGGTACCTGGCTGCGCTTCGGCTGCCACCGCAAGCTAGTCGCGCCAGAGATAGCGACCTAGTAGGACACCCGCCTCAGAAAGTCCATCCCGCTTTGCGGCGGGCTCTAGTGAAAATCGGGACCTACTTAGACCCCTGGCATGGCCGCTGCCACCGTTTGCGGTGGTCCACAGGAGCCACTGCCCGTGTCGTTACAATGACAGAAGTGAATGCCAAGTTTCCTGGCCAGTTCTTTGAATGGTGCAGAGTCCACCACTTGAAAAGGGAGGGACTGCAGTACCACCAACTTGGACAGGAGCACGGTCAGCTTCTGCACTTAGGGATGGCTAGACACATACTGCTGTCTCTTGGCAATCGTCTCAGTGAACGACTGCTAGCACCATGAGTGCCGGGGAGCAGGAGTATCTGCACCGGCAGATGATGGAAAAGAAAGAGAGTTGTCTTCGGCAGAGGTGGTGAAGCCTTGACTGCCTGAAATGGGAGGCGTGCCACTGGGTGCTGCTGCTGTTGGGACAGGATGGACCACCACATCTGAAACATGTATGGTGACACTGCATGATGTTGATGCAGGGCCGTGGTGCCAACGTTAGGTCCCTGGTCACGCTTTACTTTCTGGCCACAGATTCGACATATAGCCATGTTCGCCTCCTCTGGTGTCTTAGCAAAAAACTGCCACACCGCCGAGTAGGTGATTTTACCACCAAAGCTCTGCACTGACTGTTACCGCCGCTGACCCGGTGAGCCCCTGTGCCGCTACTTTCTGGGACCTGCAAAGTGGGTGGTCTAAATCGTGGCCGTTTGGCTCCCAACCTCGCACTGCTGCCACCCTGCTGACTCCCGGCCACACTACCGACTTATGTTCTGCGCCACTGCCTGACACGCAAGCTGCCGCTCTCTTCTCCCAATGATAATGATGAAGCCCTTGTACACTGTTGGTCCGGTCAGCTCATAGCATCACATGGCCTTCAAAACCACCAGTATGCTGATGACACCCAACTTTACATCTACGGCCCAGACATTAACTCTCTACTGTCCAAGATCCCAGATTGTCTGTCGTCAAAATCCTCCTTCTTCTCCTCCTGTCTCCTAAAACTTAAAGGATAGAAAACAGAATTCTTCCAGGGCCGGGACAATGGGTAGTCGAGGGTAGGTGACCGCGTAGGGCGCCACTTCATCCCAGGGAGAAAAGAGGGCACAAGGAGGCATGGAGTGGGCTGAATATTTCATTTGGAGGGCACTTTTTACCTTGTTTAACTAGAATACCTTGTCCCAGCCTTGCTTGCTTCACCCTTTTCCCAAATGTGATCGGCAACATCGATTAGTGTTTGCCTGTCACCGCCGTCCTCCTCAACGGTGTCGCTGTACAAAGCCTGACTGCTCGCAACATAACCCCCCATTGCAACTCTCCTCATCACTATTTGCCCGCTTCTGCAAGAAGCAGCGGATGTCTTCCTCACCTCTTTGCTACCCACTGTCTTCAAATATTTTGTCCTCACTTTATAGTGGCACAGAGGCCACAGCACATAGTAGTTCTCTGGCTGTGGGAAGCAACAGGACAGAGGTGGGTTGAGACAGGTGAGAGACACCCTCACCTGGCTCCCGGGCCATTGCCAACTAGGGGTTGTGTCTTACGGATGCACCGACTCTTGGCTGGGGTTGTCAGATGTCATCTGGGAGTGTATGACCTAGTGTGTGGTCAACACATGGCTGGTAGATGACAACGGATGCTGCGGCCTCGCCGGGTGACTCCTGCTGTGACGTCCCCGTACTGTGCTGCGTTCTGTGGCGGCTTCCGTAACCTACTTCTGTGTTCTTTAACGCTATTGTAGGATCTTAGCCCTCAGCTCGTTTCTTTCCAGCTGGAGCTGACGCTACCTTGTCAGGCTGCGTTCCCACGTCAGTTTTTTGGTCAGTTTTGCCTCTGTAAGTGCCCAGGGAATTTTAGAGTGAAGCGATTCTATGAGCGGCGGCAGTCATGTGCGTGTCATACTAAAACACAGAATTGTATGAAGACCAAACCAAGCTCCCTCTGCATATTTAAGCATGGCACAATGTTCTACAGCACCCTACAGACTCTCTGCAACCTGGAAATAGCTATTTTTTAACGCAATTAGTCCCGAAGTAATTCGGACCGAAACGATTTTTGTCGGAAAGATTCGGCAAAGTCGGCGAACCGAATTTTTGAGAAATTCGCCCATCTCTAGGCTCATACTCTTAGTGTCCCTGGTTATAAGTGGTGACCCCCAAGGCTCAGTACTGGGTCCTCTTTAATTCTATGCATTTATTAATGATATAGGGAAGGGGATTAATAGCTCTGTTTCTATTTTTGCAGATGACACCATGCTATGTAGTGTAGTGCAATCTATGGAGGGTGTTCATAAATTGCAAGCAGACCTGGACACACTGAGTGTTTGGGCATCCACTTGGCAAATGAGGTTCGATGTGGATAAATGTAAAGTTCTGCACCTAGGTGCTAATAATCTGCAGGGGTAAAAAACTGGAGGAATCACTCGTTGAGAAGGATATGGGTGTACTTCTATATCATAGACTACAGAACAGCATTAAGTGTCAATCAGCTGCCTTTAAGACTAACAGGATATTGGCGTGTATTAAAATTGATATGGACTCGCGGGAGAGGGATGTAATATTACCGCTATATAAAGCATTGGTACGGCCTCATTTGTGGCCTTATATAGAAAGAATGTAATGGAGCTAGAGAGAGTGCAAAGACAAGCAACCAAACTAATAAGGGGAATGAAGTGTCTTTGCTATGAGGAGAAGTTAAAATAATTTAATTATATATAAAAATTGTCACTACAAAAAAGTATGGGTAAAGGTATTTCATGTAAAGCTCCCTAAAAAGACAAGAGGATATTCCCATCGTCTGGAGAAAAAAAGGATTCAATGTGCAGAGGAGAAAAGCCTTCTTCACCACCTGTGAATCTGTGGAATAGCCGCCTGAGGAGCTGGTCACAGCAGGAACAATTGAGTTTCAAAAAAAATTTAGATAGCCACTTACTATTAAATAATATTCATATGTATGTAGCCATATAAAATATCTGGCAACTTTGGGATCAGAAATTAAATCTTCCTTAGGGCAGATTGGTTCTTGCCTTATGGGTTCTAAAGTCCTCATCAATAAGGGAAACTAAGGGCCACATGTATGAAAACTCTCTAGGTCTAAAATTCAATTTGTTGCCCATAGCAACCAATCAGAGTGACTCTTTCATTTCATATAGTGCTCTGGAAAAATGAGAGTGCTTTGATTGGTTTCTATGGGCAGCAAAGTGAATTTTAGACCTAGACATTTTTCAGAAATGTGGCCCTAAGCTTGAAAAACTCCTTATCCCTCTCCCTTCATACACATTTTCCCCACCCTTGGTTGAACTTGATAAACGTATGTCTTTTTTTAATCGTAGTAACGATTCAACTATATAACTATGTAATACCAACATACCATAAATTAATAACATCACATGGCTGGATAACGTTGTCATACTTTGATTAATACCACTGTACTGTTATTAAATAATACCACCATATCATAACTGAATAATAACACCACTGGTTAACACCAAAAAACTTTAAATAATACTACCATGTCATAGATGAATAAAACTCTCATACCATGACTGAATAACACCACCGCCACCTTGTAGTATATAGATTCTGATATTAATACAACTTGTAGACCTGTCCAATACGGAAGCAATGAACTAAAATAAGTGTCCACGGAATTTTGGCTGTTCTATATAGTTGAAATCAGATCCATAAAATAACCTTATCATGTTTGCCATTGAGGTGATTTAGAAGGTGATGTCAACCAGAATATTATTATTAACAAAAAAATGGAAGATGCTTCTGTTTCATTTCAGATATATGGAACTGCTTGACTTAACCCTGGGTGTCAGTTCAAGGAAGTAATACAATGATCTATTTGCACAATATTGCACAGGTCTCTCTATTACGTTCACCATCTGTGTCATTTTGTATGTGATGTTCTTGTCATATCAAGGAGAAAAGAAATATTGCTTTTTACCCACTATATGAAGAGGGGAAATCCTATCAGCTAACATTGCAGGGAAGGCATAAGAGTAATTGGTTCTTCAGCTTCTTGTTAAGATTTAAAGAGATAAGATGATCATTTACGAACAGACTACACAATTATTACATTTAAAGATATGACGTGAGAGTGTATTTGCAGGCTGTGATGTGGCTTTTACATGCTTCTGTGAATATATGTTCTTCTGAAGTGTACCTGTCCTTGGTTTAGCATTCAGTGGGTGTTAAGTCACAATTGATTTGGCAACGGTTCAAACTGGGTACCAAATCTAAAGAATTTGCTCATTATATAACCTTGAATCCTGCAAGGAGATATGGACTTTTCCAGTTCGATTCTCAGGTTATGGTCTAATAATAGCCACTGATTGGTAACAGTGTAGAGCAGTAGCATAATCAGGAACAGAGACAATTTTTTTTTTAATACTGGAGCAATCATAATTTGACAAGCCAAATCTTAAGGATAAGACACTAGCATAATCCATGAACAAGGTCAAGTCACGATCAGATTCAGGTGCCTAGAACTGTTTGGAATTACCTGGGTTTCTGCATTAATTAATAATAAAATAAGGTCTAATTGTTATCTAAGTTGCAATTTTAGACACAATCAAACTAATAACACACTAACAGTTGTACTGGTTTTAATGAAATGTATTATGTTATAATTTCCTTAGCCACATCATGGGTCATGTCCAGTGTCGGACTGAGGAGCCCGGGGCCCACAGAGGAATTAATCTTTGGGGCCCACCCTAGAGCTACTGTACATTAAAATATTACCGGCCTCTCGGACATAAATGCGCACATTTTATCACATAATACAGTGTGCAAAACAGAACTGTATTGTGTAGTATGTAATAAAAAGTGAATCACATATCTGTCTATCTTACATATCTGTTTGTCTCACACGTCTGCCTGTCTCACATATCTGTTTGTCTCACACATTTGTTACAGTCTAGCATATCATAGACACATGGCTAAGTAGCTCCATCCATATCCCTCTCCACCCCCCACCAGCCCACATACAAAATCCCCCTCCATGTTTCCCTTGGTCACGCACCTCACCACCTTCTAAAATAAACACCAACAAGAAAGTAAAAGTATAATTCCTAATCACAGGGTCAGGTGTTCCCTCACTTTTACAATCAGGGACATGTGTACACTGCCACTATACTAGCGCCAATATAACCTACAACACCACCATATGGAGACCACATAGTGATCCGACACCAGCTCAGGTCACATCATATTACAGTGAAAACAGCACTGATCCAGGATTGAAGCAAAATAACCCCTGACATCCAGGGACTCACAGGAGACATCATCTCTGATGAGTCATTCTTATTCCCTTCTCTTCTGCATCCGTTCCGCACCGTCATGATGACTTGTCCCGGCCACAACTCATCCCTGCAGAACTTACACACAAATATCTTACAATCCTCACTTTTCCAGCACCTCTTTACCTATTCCCACCTTTGTACAAACTTCCCAGGGTTTAGAGAGCGGGTACAAGCCATAGCTTAGAAGCACAATCTCCTAAAGGGTTGGAGGGTGGGGAGAGGACTAACCCCCCTAGAGATTGTGCTACAGCTATGGACTGCTCCTCTCACAATTATATTACCAGTTAGGTAGGCAAGATCCTAGGCAGGTAGGCAAATGGGCAAGGCCCCAGGTAGCTAGATAGGCCCTATTTAGATAGGTAGACCCTCACTGGATAAGACGGTAGGCAGGTAGGCCCAAGTAAGGTAGATAAGTAGGCCATGGGTGGGTTGGTAAATAGACCCCAGGTAGATAAGTAGACCCCAGTTAGGTTGGCGGGCCCCAGTTAGGTAGGCTGTAGGTAGGTGTTGGTGAGTCGCAGTTACGTAGGCTGGAGGTAGTCAGGGCCCCCTTTTAGATAATATGCAGGTATTCAGGGACCCCTTTATATGATAGGAGGGTAGTCTGGGCCCCCTTTACATAGTAGGAAGGTAGTCAGGTCCCTGTAGGCAGGTAGCCAGGGCCCCCTTTACATAGTAGGCAGGTAGCCAGGGCCCCCTTTAGTTATTATCCAGGTAGCCAGGGCCCCTTTAGTTATTAGCCAGGACCCCTTTAGTTATCAGCCAGGTAGCCAGGGCCCTTTAGTTATTAGCCAGGTAGCTAGGACCCCTTTGGTTATTAGCCAGGGCCCCTTTAGTTATTAGCCAGGTAGCCAGGGCCCCTTTGTTTATTAGCTAGATAGCCAGTGCCCCTTTAGTTATTAGCCAGGGCCCCTTTAGTTATTAGCCAGTTAGCCAGGGCCCCTTTAGTTATCAGCCAGGTAGTCAGGGCCCCTTTAGTTTTTGGCCAGGGCCCCTTTAGTTATTAGCCAGGTAGTCAGGGCCCCCTTTAGTTAGTATGCAGGTCAGGCCCCTTTCTATTATTAAAAGAAACAAAAACCAAGCACTACCTTTCTCCCGCTTCCAGTCGCGACGAGCTGCTGCCAACTTCTAGTGGAGCCCGGAATAGGCAGTGCAATGCTGTGACATCATCGCACCCCCTACGTCACCACTAGAGGCCGGCACCTTGTAGGCTTAAGGCCTAACACCTTAGGCCTACCAGGGCGAACAGCACCGACTCCCTGGCGGGCCAGTCCGAGCCTGGTCATGTCTCTATCGACTTCAGATAATGGATCCACTAAGACACCGCAAGCGATGACGTAAACCCCACCAGGGAGCGAAGTCTAAGATGCCGCTGATTTTCACCAGAGCCTGCCGCCTTTAAATTTCACAGAACTGACGTGCGCACCCCAGGGAGAAGGAACGTGTGTGCTAGCCAGCAGAGACAGCGCACGGAGCGAGTAGAGGTGAGTAAGTGATGTGGGGAATGGGACCATGAGTGTGCCCACGCCCTGCCATTCCTAGGCCTGGTTTATGGAGGACCCAAGGTGACAGATTACCTGATAGTTTGTTCATCTGAATATGTGGCCTAGATTTTTATACACTTGAAAGGATGAATAGATGGGGTTCTGTGTATCCAACCTCATTATTTCCCAACCACAGCCAACAGTTGTGTTAAAGCAAACATACAAGTAAATATTCCTGGTCCTCCCCTCATTGTCCAGTCAGGGACTACATATTACCTTAATGAACTGATGGGCAGTTCTGGAAGTCTGAACTGAAGTTTTAAAACTAAAAAATATGTTTTCAACAAGGGAAAGTTGTTCACAGTGTCAGTCAGTATCTGAACTGTGTTACAGTTTTCCTCTTTACCTCAAGGACTAGAAAATTCCCTATATCTGAAGTATAGGTGTTTTCTGTAATGTATTCCTTTTATTTTATAACTGTTGTTGCTTATATTTATGCCATCTTATCGTTATTCTTTTTTTTTTTTTGTTAGCCCTGTATCTTTTGTTCACTAAAGCTCAAAACTATAATAAGTTTGGTCCTTATATGCTCTGAAGAATTCATAGTCTTTGAGAGTGTTTAACTCTGACTGCTGAAAAGCAGTGTTTGTGTGAATAATGGAGACCTTTTGCTCCAAAAGGGTGTATTTGGCATGGACTGTATTGGGATGTGATTTATGCTCAGGTTGCAAACTGAGTGGAAGGTGAGTGCAAGATTGAGTGAGTGAAGATAGATTAACCTTTTTCAGTTGCACCCACATCACGTGCTGGTAAATGTGTAGGTGACACTGGACATGGTAAAATCACACTGAGTAACCATCCATAAAAGCAGAACTTGCTACACATGTGTTAATGTTGTGTGTGCATATTTCTTTTATGAGGTTTTAATATAATATAAATAAATTTGAAGATTTTAACTTGGGGCTGTATTACACATATTTGTTTGATATATGACAGAGCGAATAAGTAAATGAACCCTTAAATTT
Source organism: Phyllomedusa bahiana (assembly GCA_025379985.1). Taxonomy (NCBI): domain Eukaryota; kingdom Metazoa; phylum Chordata; class Amphibia; order Anura; family Hylidae; genus Phyllomedusa; species Phyllomedusa bahiana. The sequence goes on from JAODAL010015875.1 coordinate 70,281, forward strand.
AATAATCTAGAGATTTACTTCAGCAACAATCACTTCCACTAAACATTTCCACTAGCTGCAAATAGCTGGCTCTGTTCTCTGCTGTTTAACCCTTTTACATTGCAGACACGGCATCTAAGTGAATGAAGACTTGTATACATGCCATGTTTAGGCTTTTAACATATAGAAAAATTTGCATTTCTTTAACAGTTCTAAAACAAAACAAAACCCCTACATAGTTGGTATTGTTGGAATTGTATTAACCTGCAGAATACAGATAATACATCATGTATGCCAAAGTGTGAGCACTATAAAGACAAAACCCCTGCCAACATTTTGCAAGTATGTTTTTTGTTTCACATTTTACCCCACCCCACTTTGAATTTTTGTGGGGTTTCCGGGTATATTCTATAGCAAGGTCAATGGAACCATTAAAATGTATATCTTGTTAGATAAAAGCCATCATATGCTTATTGAGGTGGAATAATAAAAAGTTAGGGCTCTTGGAAGGCGGTAAGGACAAAATAATTATTATGACCCACTGTCAGGAAGGGGTTAATATTTCTAGTATGCCATGCACCAACAGCTTTCTTCAGGTCATGTCACAGTATCTCAATAGGGTTACAATCAGATATATGATATATGACTTGGCTGTTTCTAGGCACATATTTACCTTAACCACCCTGTAGTTGATGTACTTCTGTGCTTTAGGGTGCTTTCACATGAAGTATTTTTTGGCGTGTTTTTGCAGAAATGCACAGCAATTCCTCTGTATTCTTACAAAAAAAACGCACCAAAAACACTCCACTTGAAAGCACCCTTAGGTCATTGTCTTGTTGCACATCCATTGTACTCCAGAGCTTGAAGTGTTGGTAGGGTCAATACATAGTGAGAAATGTATTCTGTTTATTATAGAGGGGTTACCTGTTTAGAAACACAACCCTGTGCTTGACTGGAATTCTGCAGAATTAATTAGGTGGGGTAAGCAGTATATTAACAGATGTTTCCAGATTGTACTTGGTAATGCAGAAGTAGAACAGATTCCTGCCTTTATTCATGACTTTGCGAGTTTTTTTTTTATAAGACACAGTCAGAGATATTACCTCCTTATAGAGCCTACGACTGTACCATTGACCTGTTGCATGCCGTGAAATTCCCTAAAGGCAGGATATACAATCTGTCTGGTCTGGAGAGAATTGCCATGAGGCAATACATTGCAGGAAGTCTACAGAAGGGTCATATCCGGCCTTCTGTGTCTCCTTCTTTGCAAAGATAAAAGATGTTATCCTCCGTCCATACATTGATTACCGGCAACTTAATAAAATAACGGTGAAAATCTAATACCTTTTTCCAAGCTGGACCTGAGAGTGGCTTATAACCTTATTCATATCAAAGAAGGAGATGAGTGGAAGACTGCATTTAATACCCCGTAGGGCCATTATGAATATCTGGTTATGCCTTTTGGGTTGTGCAATGCTCCCTCGTTTCTGACCCCCAGCTTGGTTTCTGGTAATCTCTTCTTTCTTCTGATTTGTGGCCTGATGTACCCATTCTGTTGCTGACCCAGAGTGATCGACTATTCTTCCACCTGATGGCCCCTGAACTTAGTGGCGTAGGGATCGCTGCCCAGCTGGGGTCTGTCATTTAGGGCAGTTTCTCAAGTAGGCAGGGACAGTGGGTTGGGGTTCAGTCAGGGATCATTGAATCTCCCTTGATGTGACAGTTTTTCTATCAATTTCTAGCTTTATACCTCTCTATATCATGGGGACTTCAGAGATTTGCAGTTCGGCATGATTCAGAATAAATTATATTTCTTCAGAAGAGCAGATTTTTCAGCAAGCATCTGTTACACCCACACTTCAGATCTCAATATCAGAATGCAGGTCATTCCAAAGGGTTCACTGGCTTTACCTTATAACTATTTCATTCTTATATTATTAACACACTTGACAAAAGTGAAAAAAGTAACGTTAAAGGCAACCTGGGGGTGGGTGAGGTTGTCATGCTCTCATGAATAAACTGCACTCATTTCTGGCATAGCAGACTTTGTGCATGGATGTCAGACCTACTAGTGTGCTGGGTGGTGTAATGCACTGGAGCTGTAATGAACCACAGAGACTCTCAGCTTGGGTTTTACTTACAGCACCACTCTTATGAAACATTACTTTTCCCAGGTAGACAATAAAATTGTCCATAGTACACTTCTTTTCAATTCAATGGCTTTCTCTCGCTTAACCTCAGAAGTCTTTCTCTCTAGACTTCAGGGTCAGCAGTTAAGCCTAAAGGCTATCTGCTCTGTTTAGTACACTTTTCTCAGAAATTTCGGCAGGCCTACTGTTTTCTGACTCTCTATTCCTGAGCAGTTCTCCATTTTGTCCTTCTTAAACTGTTCTCTCTCTCTTTCTCGCTTTTCACCCATTTACCTGCTTTCACTGTCTTCCTTCTCTCCTGTGAGTCTCCTGACACTGATGGATAGGTACAGCCTGCTCTTGGTCCACAGTTGGCTTGTGGCCCAGGAACCTCCTATAGCTGGAACTATTAGCAAGTCGGAACTGACAACTGAACAGAACTGAACTCACTACACCATTGCCTCAGTACATGGCAGTAGTGTTGAGCGATTTTTATCGACAAAGTTGAAATCGGCAAGGTTTTTATGGTGATCGAAAATTCCAATTCATTGCGATAATTATAAGGTTAAAAGTCTGTGCATGCATCTATTAAGATCGCGCCTTTTTCGGCGCTTCCTGTAATTTTGACGCCCACCAAATGAATTACAGAATAAGCAGGGTGAATGGTGTGATGCACGTCATGGACTGGGTGGTGTATGGTTGCGATGGCTGGAAAAATCCATGACCTTCCTCGTTTTACATAGAACAGCGTTTCCTTGTTTCAGCCTCATGTCTTCTCACGTTCTCATAGGATTAGGAACTACGCTTCTGTGGCCAAACAGACACAGCCAAAATAATCTATTTCTGCACAGAGAAACCTCTACTATTAGCTTTGATCCTTCCAATTTAGTTTAATATTAGAGATTTGAAATTTTATTTAGTTAGCTTAGAATTTTAAAGCAGCATCTACCGCTGACTAAGTCACGGCGGTGGAGCGGGGGGGGGGCCTCCCCTCGGGCGAACACAGAACAAGCGCTATCTATAAAGAAACACTGGATAAAGTTCACCAAACTTAGTGTAGACATTGTAGTGGAATATCTTTATATTAACAGATTTGCTATTGAAATATTTCCTGGAATATTGGCAGACCTGAACTTGATATTGTGTGTATAAACAGAATTTCTTTCTAGTAACTGCAGGTCCTCTTTTTAGCTCAAAACTCCACTTTATTATCAGTAACATTCTTCAGATAGGTGTTACATCTTTCAATTTTGCCCATTCCAACCTTTGTTGATATATCCACTTGTACTTAAATAAGAAATCCAACAAGTCAGCACATGTTGATAGTGGCCTAAAATACTGTAATATCCGAGATAAATTTCAGAATTTCAGAGAGTTTTTCAATTTAACCATTACAACCTGTGACTTTGATATATCCACTTGCTACTTTAAATACAAACCAGCAATTGGTAGTCAGCACTAGTTTGTTTGTTGCCAAAAATACCGTGTATCGTACGAAAACATCACAGTTCCGTTTTTTTGACTTTTGCGCACCCACACTTGATCATTGAGAAATCATGCGCAGCAATCTACGTTAAATCTTAAAACAGCAAATCTCAATATTCACCACAGGTGAATTGAAAGGTTTGCACAATATACCGTTATTATATCAAAACCATAAACAGTTACTTTTTTAGACTTTTTGCGCACCCACACCTGTTCATAGACGCAGCATCTACGTAAATCTAAAAACAGCTAATTCTATATTCACACACAGGTGAATGAAAGTGCTAAAAATACAGTTTATATTATATCAAAACATAACATTACGTTTTTTTGACGATACTCTGCGCACTCCACCACTGTTCATCTGACAAACAGCATCTACTAAATCTTAAACATCAATTCTATATCACCACAGGTGAATGAAAGGTGCAGCAAAAAATAACCGATGTATAATTATATCAAAACAGCAACAGTTCCGTTGTTTTTGACTTTTGCACCCATCACTGATCCATTGACGCAGCATCTACGTAAATCTTAACAAACAGGCAATTCTATATTCACCACTGGAGAATTTGAAAGGTGCAAAAAATAACAGTTTATTATATCAAAACATAACGTTACGTGTTTTTTGACTTTTTGCGCACCAGCACTGTTTCAATGAGACGCAGCAACTACTAAATCTTAAAACAGCAATTCAAAATTCACCCACATGTGAATTGAAAAAGTGCAAAAAATACCGTTTATTATATCAACATAACACGTTACGTGTTTTTTTGACTTTTTGCGCACCCATCACTGTTCATTGACGCAGCATCACGTTAAATCTTAAAACAAGCAATTCCTATATTCACCCACAGGTGAATTGAAATGTGGCAAAAAATACATTTTATTATATCAAAACATAACATTACTGTTTTTTGACGTTGTGCGCACCCAGCACAGTTTTCATTGACGCAGCATCTACGTAAATCACTTAAACACAATTTCTAATATTCACCACAGGTGAATTGAAAGGTGCAAAAAATACCGTGTATTTTATCAAAACATAACAGTTACGTGTTTTTTGACTTTTGCGCACCCACACTGTTCCTTGACCGCAGCATCTACGTAAAAATCTAAAACAGCAATTCTATATTCACCACGGTGAAATGAAAGGTGCACAAAATACTTTATTATTATCAAAACATAACAGTTTACTGTTTTTTGACTTTGCGCACCCAGCACTGTTCATTGACAGCAGCATCAACGTAAATCTAAAACAGCAATTCTATATTCAGCCACAGTGAAATTGAAAGGAGCAAAAAATACCAGTATTTAATTATAAATCAAAACAAAACTTAACATTACGTGTTTTTTTGACATTTTGCGCACCCCAGCATCTGTTCATTGACGCAGCATCTACTAAATCTTAAACACAATTCTATATTTCACCATAGAGTGAATTGGAAAGGTGCTAAAAATAACAGTTTATTATATCGAAAACAAAACCAGTTACGTGTTTTTGACTTTTGCGCACCCACACTGTTCATTGAACGCAGCAATCAACTAAATCTAAAACAGCAATTCTATATTCACCACAGTGACAATTGAAAGGAGCAAAAAAATACTTGTTTATTATAATCAAACATAACAGTTACGTGTTTTTTATGACTTTTGCGCACCCAGCACTGTTACATTGACAGCAGCATCTACGTAAAATCTGTAAAACAGCAAATTTACTATATTCACCACAGGTGAATTGAAAGTGCAAAAAAATCCGTTTTATTATACCAAACATAACAGATACTGTTTTTTGGACTTTTTGCCATTCCAGATTTTGTTGATAGAATAGACCCCTTCAGTAAAATTTGAATCGAGCAACTTGTTTTGATTATAGGGATTTGGAGAATATCTGTGATTTGCCGTCTTTTAATAAGAGTCTCCAAACTATTTCCATACCTCTCAATTTTTTATAATTTTCTGACATGAGCGAAATGGGGGCCCCAGGGTGGTAAGCGATGCAAGAGCGGGGTTCAGCACATGGAGGAGAGCTATGACATAGATGTGCTCCATCCGTGCTGGCGACAACACGCATGGCCCAGCGGATCGGTCATTGCAGACCCTCAGTCCTGTCCATCGCTGGGTCAGGCCCATGTAATCTAAGTGAACGAACATCGTCCGCCAATCTGTCCTTCAGTGGATTAATGGCAACCTGCATCTTAGCATCTTACCAATCCTCGTTCCACGAGCAGTCACGGCCCACACATGTCGTCATCAAGCATCATCACATCCGTCCAACATTAAAGCAGCCAAATGTCAACTCGTTACCCACCACAGTGGATAATCCATTGACAGAAGACCTCTTTGATACAAATGCGGTTGGGGTCATAAGGCATGTTAAAAGAATCAAGAATGATTTATCTGCTCGACGCCCAGATATATACCTGAGATTGCCATCAGAAGGAGGTGAAGGAACCGGTCAATCCAAAAATCCCTGGGCGTCGGCAAACGCCTTGCAGTGCCCCTTGCTTGTAGCCCGCTAACTTCTGATGCAGAAAGTCAGGACGACCAAGTCACCTTTGTTGATGATTGATGATGATGACTGACATTGCGGACCATCCTGTCTTTTTTCTTCCGCAGAATTTGCTTGCGAGCAGCTTCATCAGTGGACGAGAGGAAGACGATGGGGTAGTGTCAATAACGGGTCCGCCACAAAAAGGAGAGGCGGTCGCAGAAGTCCCGCTGAAATGAATCCCGCCAGACACGGTCAGCGCAAACCCGCTCCTTCTCGCTTCTATCGGACGTCAAAAAGTCCATGACCTCTCAAGCCTGGGCCTTCTTTGAGCAAGTCCTCTGATTCACCCAGCATGCCTTGTCCAGCATGAGCATGTGGTGATCTTAGTTCTGGAATGATCGTTGGAACACTCTCTGAGACACAACCAGGGGTCCCGCCAGCGTACGGAGAGGGACGGACCACAGATGCGGACACGGAGTCCTTTCCTCGTCCGTCAAATCCACAAGTTGCGACATTTTCATCACAATTTACATCGTCTGTCATTAGCGTGGTTCGAGGTCCAGAGAAGGGTGGCGCATCAGCCTCTCAGGGTGCATCAAACATCAGGAAAGTCAGGGCTGTGTTGAAGGCTGTGCTGGAGAGCAGCGGAAAGGAGGATGAAGTATTCCTACACCGAAAGTTACCCCGTGACGTCCCTGCCTTGGAAAGAAGGTATGGCAGCGAATTTGAGGCAGGAGAAGATGAGGAAGATCATATATGCTAGTGCCCCATCCGACCCAGAGGCTGTGGAACTCAAGGCTCCCCATCTCTCACCTGTGAGTTGCTTGGGATGTGCTCCATTTACCTCAACATGACACTTGCATTAAGGCCATCAAATAACAACATTTACTGGTTGCCACCCCCCTGGATCCCCGGTATAAAACAACAAAAATTCAAGCACTTTCCTTCCACCCACCCAAATAGAGAGATAAAATGCAGGAAATGGAACCTTTGCTGATTGCGATCAACTGGGAGACAACATGTCGTCTGCTTCAACATCCCCAAATGTCACGGATTGGAACAACATCAGTGGGCGATGTGACAGCAGTTAGAGTGCCAAGTAGGCCGTAGCGGCAGCAGCAGGCAAGGTGGCAGAAGCCTAATGGACCTCTGGAATCTTTGTATATTACCACCTCACCAACGCATGCAATGCAAAGTGCACACATACAACACACAAGAGATCAGCCTTGAGATCTGCCCATGGTCTGCACGACTATCCTGCGCTCAACACCGATTTTTTTGCATGTTCCGACCCAATTAGACATTCTCTGGGTATCTCCAAAATGGACGAATGGCCCGAGCAGGCTAGTCACAACATAGAGGTGGTTGTCCGCCATCAGCCAGCGTCATATCTGAGCGGACCGTTCAGCACTCTGGATGCGATCATTAACAGACAAACCTCATCTGCTTTTTCCACAGATAATTGGAAGCGTTTGACTTTCATCCAAGTTGAATCATGCAATGGATCTCTGATGATGTTGTGGCCTCCAATTGCCGAGTCACCGATTATTGCCAGTCTACTTCACATTCCTTTTCAAAACAAAATGTCCTCTTTAATACTTTATTTTTAAAAATGGATCATTTTCTTACTGAGTCAATTTTTTTATTCTTCTTTTCCCAACAGATACATTTTTGCGGGTTTGCTGTGAGGAACTGTAAAAGACAGCAAAGATTCAGACAACCACCGTATTCCATTTACCATCACTTTATCTTAAGAAGTTTCGCATTGTCAATTGGTTTTTTAGAGGTCAGTTGTGTGAAGATACAGCTAATACTCATGGTCCTTATGAGACAGAAATGTGACTTCTAAGTGCATTTTCTCCCCTCTCAAATTTTTAATAGTGCTGAGAAGTCATATTTATAATTTTTTGGGGTCATGTTGCTGTGATGATACAGCTATAATTATGGTCTTGTGGAACAGAAATGTGGCTTACTAAGTGGCATTTTCTCCCTCAAGAACAAATTTTTAATAGTGGCCTGAGAAGTCATATTTAAAATTTTTTGGGGTCATGTAGCTGTGAGATACAGCAAGAATCAAGGTCCTTGAACAGAAATTGGCTTCTAAGTGGCATTTCTCCCTCACAATTTTAAACAGTGGCTGATAAGTCATTTTATAATTTTTTGGGATCCAGCTGCTTTGAAAAATCAGCAATACTACAGTCCTATTATAAAAAAATGTTGTTTCCTAAAAGACATTTGTCTTCACATTGACCAAAGTGGCTCAAGGGTCATCTTTGAATTTTTTGGGGGCATTTTGCTTGTGACATGCAAGCATACTACAGTCCTATTCTAAAAAAAATGTGTTTTTCTATAGACATTTGTTCTTCACAATTGTCAAAGTGAGGCTCAAGGGTGATGGTCTGTCAGAAACACCCTAGGTAATAGGTATGGACAACTGTTAATGACACATATGCAAAATAGATAGTTTTTTTGCAAGAACTTATGAACAAAGGTATCAATCCCTGTATTGAGACAACCCATTTAAACAGAGAAAAAATAGAAACAAAGACATGGTGGGATTCCATCCTATTTTATAAAAATGTGAGTTTATCTAAGAATTAAAGTACTAAAAAACTTGCATTGCAAAAATAGCTGTTAAAAAAAATCCTCTGAATTTTACAAGGTTGGTACAGGAAAACTTGAACCCAATGTAGGTTATTCAGAGGACATGAAGTATGGAGCACGTCAAGGAACAAAGTACAGAGACCTTTACCTCCACACGTTGAGTAAATGAGAAAAAGATGTCCAAATCAAAGGCACATGGTGTAACAGGAGCGGTAACCACCAGTAATTTTCCAATGAAGCCATTAGGTCCACACTCATTACGAGGGGCAGAAGCTGCTACCACAGGTATTGACTGTGTACAGAGGAAGGCTGAGTTCTCACACTATCCGCTCCGCACTCTGCTACAGCACGACAGTAATCGTTGCTGCTTCATCAGGGCATTAACCTGCGTGTTAAATAAATGACGGAACGCCAGCCTGTGCTTTCCCCCGCAGCCCCCTTAACACGCCCTGGGTCATGCTGTGGCCCATGACAGGGCGTAAAGTCCCAATGATCCAGTGAACTACAATGGTGTTTGAAAGACTCCTTATTTCGGCACCATTTAAATGTGGGGGTCATGCAGGTTTGGGCGGCTCATCAGTAGCCCAGACAAGATAGTCAATGTCCAGTGAAACGAAAATGGTGGGTTGAAAGACTCCTTATACCGGCCCTTTTTAAATGGGTGGGGGGTCATGCAGGTTGGGGCTCAAGCTTCTGGCCCAGGACAGGTATAATGTCAATGTCCCATTCAACTAAAATGGTGGTGAAAGGCTCCGTTTTCCTCACTTTTAAATGTGGGGGTCATGCAGTTTGGGGCTACAGCTGTGGCCCAGGACAGGTATTAGTCACTGTCCAGTGAAACTACAAATGGTGATGAAAGACTACTTTTTTTTTTTTCCCGGCACTTTTTAAATGTGGGGGTCATGCAGGTTTGGGGGACATTGCTTGTGGCCCAGGACAGGTTAGTCAATGTCCAGTTCAAACTAAAAAGACCTTCCTTTTTCCCGGCACTTTTATAAGTGGGGTCAACAGGTTTGGGGCTCATGCTGCGTCCAGACAGGGATATTCAATGTCCATTTCAAGTAACATGATGGTTCAATCATACTGCCTTCTGGCACTTTTTAATGTTGTGGGTGATTCAGGTTTTTAATGGTCAGGCTGTGGTACACAGACAGGATAGTAAATGGTCTTGTGCCTGTTTTTCTGTGACTTTTATAACCTAAGGTGGTGTTGCCTAAGATGTAGCCGTATCCATTTGACTGTTGTGGATGTTAATTACAGCTTCTCCCATCCTTGTTTGGAGGTGTAATAATGAAGGTTTGTTGCTCACCCCCCTAGACTTTATATGTCATCGCGCATAATCGATGCTCACTATCGAAAAAACCTTATCGAAAGCGGCCGACTATCGACTATCGATCGATCTCGATAGCCAACGCAATCGCTCAACACTACATGGCAGGCCTTCCTTATAACTGTGGGGCTACAGCCCCTACCTCCTCCTCATACTGATTGGCAGCAAGCCCAGCCATGCTTTCCTCACCCTGCCAGGCTCAAAGCACCATTACCCTTACCTTTCTACTATTTGTAGGGAGTGGTTACACCCCCTATATGTGGCTCAACATGGAGACCTTGTTTTCCCAGAATGCAGCCCAAATTTATCTGTATGTTTCAGTTGACTATCTTTGGCTGTTGTTTTGAAGGGGGTGTACAGGTCATTTAATAAAATACTAAGGTATTGCTGCACAATAAAATAAAGAAAACCCCTATACTTCCTGTCTTCTTCTGAATGTAACATCACAACTGCAGTCGCTAATTGGTTAATTTGATCACCAGCCTATGCTTACATAACTGTTCAGAGGTGCTCCCTTGTGAACGGTGATGTAAAGGAAGTGGCATGTGACTTCTGCAGCCAATCAGCAACTGCACTGGTGATGTTCCATTTAGAAGTAGACAGGAAGTAAACAGAAGACTGGGGAAGACAAGTGCTGGAACAGAGGTGAGGAGCAAGGTGAGTATAGGTTGTTTTATGGGTATGTTTTGAAAATATGTAGAAATCTTCACGATCTTGTGACAAGCTTTTATTTGTATCCGGGTATCAAGCAAAAAGCTGGTTTAAGATACATTGATGTTACATGTACAATATTTGCGATTTAAGTCAGTGCATTCTTAAGTCATAGCACAGTATGTATGCTTATTGTCTCTATGATAAGATATATGCCAGCAGTGTCGGACTGGGGGTCTAGGGTCCACAGGTGGAGTTGACTCTAGGGGCCCACCAGTTGAGCTAATTCTGGGCCCACCAGAAAAGCCGCCCCCCTGCGGCCGTGTACACGGCCCTAAAACAGAGCAAATACCGGTCGGATAAAATCCTACCTGTATTTGCTCTGTGCCGTGTAAACGGACCCTTACACATTATCCTTAGTCAGAACCAGGGCCGCCAACAGAAACTTCAGGGCCCCATACAGCTGAAGCGTCTGGGGCCCCCCTCAAACCTCGCCCCCAGCAATCCATGCCGCCCCACCCAGAAAATGCAATTGATGCCATTGTTTTTGAGATTTAGTTTCTTTTTGGACTTTACAAAACATACAGGTTTTATTTGTATTATGCGGGTCAGCACAAATACAAGGCACAAATACCACCTGCATGATCACCATATCATGTACAGATCAAACCATATACCAAACCAATATTGCCAAACAACAATATACAAAGACCAACAATACCGTCCACAACCTCATCACCACAATCCCACCATAAATATCACTGATTAATACCACCATACTGTCACTGAAAATAATTCATTTACAATACCCATATTACCTTAGCCAACACAAGTGGGACCATATATTGGTAGATACAAGTGGTACACAGTGAATTCACATTTAGTGACTCACAGTTGACGTCTTGTGTCTGATGACTTGTTTCCTTTCCCCTTTCTTCTTCTTATTTGTTCTCAGATCTACTCATGATGAACTTCCTCCGTCCACCACTCATTGCCCTGCAGAATTCACAGAAATACCTAAGACATCCTCACTTTTTTATAACATCTTCGTAACCCTGTGCCCAACCACCCCTATGTACACAACACTCCCATTCCCATAGTGCCCCCTTGAATGGTGAGTCAACACTTCCCCCCTATGTACCCTGGTATTAGGTATAAAACCCCCCCTTCATAAGTAGGTAGCTCGGGTGGTCAACGAATCCAATCCTGAAGGCCCCCCCTGAAACGTGCGGGTATGGTGATCCGCTGGGCCCACTGCGGGTTGCTGATGGTAACCACACGCATGGGAAGCCAAGTGCAGGTCCAGGTAGCGGTGCTGGAGCGTAGACTGGCACTGCAGATGAACCGTAAAAACTTGTGCACTAGTTCCCAGGTGTAGCTGGAGAACCGATGGCACGTCCATGATTATAACAGACTACTGTATAGCAACAGGGGAGCTGTATTGACCAACTGGTGCAGTCAGCAGGTGTACAGCAGGA